>UXGD01000770.1:0-46896 GCA_900474315.1 Torymus auratus
GGAGCTTATAGAGAGTTTGAAACGTCTCGCGGTTATCGGTCGTTCGTTTTTTTTTTTCGTATATATAGCTTATGCGAGCTTTTATGGAATTGTTTTGGGGAATATTTGGGCGGCATCTTCTTTTGGCGATTTAGTTGGGAGGCTTTTGATAAAGCCGCGGATAATCTGTTATTTGTAGAGAGAGGATGACACTTGGTGACGCATTTCTAAAGTGCTACCAGGAATCTGAGTAGAAGGTTGACTAAGTGTTAGGAAAGTCTTTGTTACGTATAGTTTTCGTAGTGAATAAGAGATTTCTCGATTAAAGTCAATAGTGGTATAACCACTGAATAATATTCTTCATTATTCGATTGAAATAAAGAGTAGTTAATTAAATAATTTCCGTGAAACAAATAATTATTCTCATATAAATTACGAATAAATAACTTTCATCATATAATTATGTTTCTTAATATAAAACACATATAATTATTCGCTTAAAATAAATCATTTAATTAATTCGTTTTAGTCCAATGGTTTATTGATTTAAAAAAATTATATTATTCAAACACATATAACATTCGAATAACATTGAAACCTCATCATACACAAAATCCAAATGTAACCTCTATACTGTTTCCAAAAAGCTGCAGTTACAACGTCTCTCTCCACCTCAGCACCGTTGCAAAATTGGTCCACAGGAGCCAATAACCCCGCGCGCGCGCGACCCATACCGCAAAAGTGAAAACGCGACGCCCCGCGGCGCATGCAGCGCTCGCTCGCGTATATATATACCCATTATGAACGGGCTTATAATCGTGAAACAAAAGCCGCGCACTCGCGCGTTCCGGCATTCATCACCCGGGTAAAAACGTGACGTTCCTACATGGCTTTTCAGTTAGCGGCGAGAGTTTCAGTCCCATTCTATTACGTAGGTATATATGCGCGCGGGCGAGACAAATGTTTACATATTACGGGAGGCCTCGAGGGAGTTGGGTTTAGCGTATATGTGGAGGAAACGAGGTATAAAATCAATTGAGGGGTGAGGTGGGGTGGAGTTTGAAGTTGAGGAAGTGTACGGGTAGGTATAATGTAAGGTAGTTATGTAAGAGGAAGAGAGTTGGGTATTGTTATGGTTGATATCAAACTACCCTTTGTTTTCGTTTATGAGAATAAAACCGTCACCGTAACGAAGTAGCCACATACATGGAGAAATACAAGTGGAAAAGTACGTCTTCTTGTTTCAATTCGATATTACCTTGCAATGACATTTATAAAATAAAATCGTTCCCATATTTACGTATAAAAATAAATGTTTACAGCTTTCAGGAAGCACCTTTCTGCAACCTTTCCAACCATCAAACTTTACCAACGCGCTTGTTATAATCTATCAAGAGCTCATAACCGTAAAATGTCGTAACACCAAACCACCCCTATTTATAGCCGTCAATCTTATTTCGGTCGGCACCGACAGAACCAGAAACTTACATTACGCTTCGATGCGTCTAAAATTAAGACCGTAATTGAGTTTCCCCCCGAAATAGATTTTCATTCACCATCTCTCAACGCGTTTGACGCCACCACACTGCATTCATCAAAAATAAGTTGACTCGAATGCGCACATCTCTCCACCTCCGCCCATCAACGAGTCTGTATCATTCATACACCCAGAATTAGCCGCACACACATACTGCGCGTATATATGTATGATTGAGATAAGCAACAGCTGCGGCCGCTGCTGACGTTAATCATATTGTTCCTCCAACTATCATTCTGGCAAATTCAGCAAACGGTGGCTCGAAATCTTTGGCCTCTCCCCGCAGTATAAGAAATATAAATCCTCTCGACGACTTTCCCATTCCCTATATATGTGAGAGAGCATATTTTCGTGCGCGTCACCCGCGCGCGATACCATCAATAAGTCCATTTTTACCACAGCCAACTTGCTGTTGCCATCAAAATAAAGCATTCATAAAGCTCCCTCACTCAACTCCCGCATATGTGTATATATACGTCTCTGTCGCGGACAATTTTTCAGCCCCCGAAATACATCCGGGCGCGTAGCGCTACTCTATTTTCGACTCTCTCTCTCCTCACTCCATACTGAACTGTACTAGAAAAGCTCTGCGCGCGGGTGATACGTAGACACAGTCGATGAAACGTCAATGCGCGCGCTGACGTCAGGGCCAATAAAACGCAGCAACCACAGCAGAGTCCGCTATATCTCTCTCTCCCTTTGTTTTCGCACTGGCGCATTGTTCGGGACTGGGGCGCGAAGGTCACTCGGTCAGCCGGACGAGAGGCAGGCGCGTGCCGTTGCCGCAGGGGGTATACACACGTTATATACGCGTATAGGGACGGAATTGCATGGTGTTGTCGTCGTTGTTGGGCTGGACAGAGAGGCGAGAAAGAGGGAGGGAGAGAGAGAGAGATTGAAGGGGGACTCTGCGTGACTGCTTTTGAAGCGGCGAGTGAGTTATGGGTGTTTTCGGGGGGGTCGCCGTGCTGACTTGGGAAAGATAAGGCACTGCGATTCGCACACAATAATTTTCGGGGTCTCTGTCGTATACTGGTCGTCGTCGTTTTGGTTTCGTTTTAATTTACGGTAATGTGGCGGTGTAGAGTGGGAATTGCGATGTCGTTAGTGTTTGTATGGCGGATGGATGGGTTCGTGTATAGTATAGTAAGTTGAGTTGTTGGATTATACATATTTGAATGGATGGTATTTGGATCATGGATCAATGACTGATAAAAATATTGATGCGTGTAGTCAAAAGGATTAAGAGCGGAGAATTCAAATATTTGTCACTGTATGGCTGTTCGAACCGTTAATTTCGAAATCTGGAACATCGTTTGTATAATGCAAAATTTTATGATGATACTTTTGATTGTAAGCTTATTAAAATTCACATTATAAAATGAATTTTCATACATACCGATGCTTCAGACAATAAAGTTTTATTGTCATTTAAATAAAGAAATATTAGTATTTTAGCAACCGCACTGGACGCTTTAATGACCAGTAATAAACTCGGCCATTATTACGAACCATGCAGGTTCTTTAAAATACACAAATCCCCGCGTAAAGAAATTGCCATTTCCAGATAGAATAATATCCATTCCCTGCAACCTGAGAAAAAAAAGTGCATATATCATTGAACCCATAATCTAACATTTGTAACAAACCCACACTCGCCACTTCGCTATCAACAAGACCAATTTTAACGTGCATGCCGTTCCATACAATATTCACTTCAGAGCCACAATCATCCTCTTATCATTCTCTCTCACCCGCACCCAGCACCTCTCACTTCCCAATCACCAGCTGCACACTCTCCACGCGCATAAATTCGCCATCGCCACCGCACACTTGCACCATTCTCTCTCCTCTGACCCAGAACTGCGCACTCAACGCGTCCACTCCTCTAACCCACTGGCCGCGCGACACTCGGAACAAAGACCATTGCTCTCACGAGTACGGGGCGTCTATGATAATAAAACTCTCTCTCTTGATAATAAGCGCGCGATGACAATGCACGCATGCATATACGCTCGCGGCGCGGAAGAGGAGGCGAGTCATGTGTATAGTAGTAGTAGTAGTGGCGCCCCGGGGACGGTTAGCCTTCGAATTATTTATCGATATCTCGATTGGGAGGATGCGAGGGATTGAAATATGGAATATAGCCGAGTTTTGTTTTGGCGCGCGAATGCGTAATGTATGTGTTGGAGCTGCTGATTTATGCATGAGATCCCGATCGTAAAAGTCAATGAGGATTTTATATGTAGCGGCGTAAAAAAGGATGTCGGTATGTATAGGATGGGGGGGAAGTTTTGTAGCGCTGTTGTCGATGTTTTTCGATGTACAGGTGGTTTGTAGCGGATTTGTGAATGGGATTTTTCGGATTCTATATACGTGGAGGTGTGATCATAGAGGGAGACGAGAGAACCGATTCGCGATTAGAGCTGCATAAATTTGAATAATAAAATGATATCTATTCTTTTGTGTATTTATGCTGTGTTTAATAATGTATATCTAAATGTCCATTTTTCTTTCTGTTGCAGGTGAGTTACAGAACTTGTCGCATTCATAAATCAACCTTGCCACATACGTGAGTCTGCACAGTATCAAGTCTATGCAAATTTATCAAATGATAACGAATTTGCATGTAGCGTATATCGAAAAACAAATATTATTACAGTTAAAAGAGGATGTCTTGCATTTATTTATATTATTTATATTTCGGTAACGGAAATTACTATTTTTTTAATCTAAGATTAGATATGGATGGATTAGACAATGCCCGAATGAAAAGTTAATGCATTTTCCTGTACGAAATTCCGCGAATAATAGAAAAGCGCTTGATACACCAGAAATGAAACACAGCGCTCCACTCATCGCAGCACACATACTCTATAAATAGAAAATAAACCAGTTACCAGCCGCGATAATAAATCTTCGTCCGCATAGTTCCCCTCCCCCGCCGAATCTGCGCGCACGCAGACTCCGCGCTCTCGCATCGGTCAAAATCAACTGTTGCTCTCGTACTCCTCTACTCACTTCCCCGTACAAATTAACCATATATATTCGCAACGAAAGCGCTCTCTTTCCCTTCTCTCCATCCCCTCGATTCTCCTCATTTCCTACGCCCATCCAGACGTACGGACTTTCGCTAACTATTCCACTCTCTCGACTCATCTATCTTCCCTCTTTCTCTCTCTCGTTGCTGTAATTTCAGCAACGCGCTCGCGGTAGTTTTAAGCTGACGGAGTATGCGCGCGTTGTATGTAACGCTTTTCTCTCGGCGCGGTGGTGATGGGACGATGATGCAGTGGAGATAGAATGCGCGACGTGTTTCGAATTTTCCTACACTTCGCGGGAGTAATTGCTGTATTGTTGCGCGCGGCGCTGCTGCTGTTGCAGCTGCGAATGATTTAGTCGGCTGAATTTGATGGTTTAACTGTGCGAACGGGAAAGGAGCGACTGAGTTGAGGTGGAGGAAGTGTTATAAGAGGGTAGAGAAGGAGGTGGTGAAGCGTAGTTTCGAATGGGGTGGTATACGCGTGAAGTATTTTTGAAGTAATTAAGGGTGAATTCTGAGTTTGAATCTGGCGAGAGCTGTTCGGATTGTTCGTAATTAATTTGTAGAGATATAATTGCTGCATCTGTTTTGAACGACTTACCCCGTGTAAAGAAGATGAAAATAAAATTATTAATATTATTAATTTATAATAATATAAATATTAGTAAGTTTTTAGTGAAATATAAATGAAAAATTATCATAAAGAACTTGACAAATAATTCTACTAAAATATTACAGCCGCGATTTGCAAAAAATTTAGATTTTACAATTCAATTTTATAAATACAATACTTTGTAAATTCTAAATACACGGGTATTTTTGTCTCAACCACGTAACTTGAAGTATCACCGTACTACTTTGTACAAATGTTCACATATTTGCCGCACTTACGCGACACCTAAATCTGCCCCCTTTCAGCTCGTTTAATTTCGTCGGCCTTCCTTATAGCTTTCCTCTTTCGCATCCTCATTCGTCTCTCCTGAATTAGCCGGCAATTTAGTGACCCCGATATTTGCGAATCCACAAAATTTGGACCTCCCTACAAGTACGCGTATATATATATACACACACTCACGTGAGAAAAGGGCCGAAGATTCCTTCTGGCATGGGAAAGAAATTGGCATGAAATTCAAGCTCCGTCCGGGTTTCAATTTTCGGTTGTGCTAGACCCGGATAATTAATGGCAGTCGCACGCTCTCTTCTTGCAGCGTTCTCATTTTACCTACTGTTTCTTTGTCCCTAATTTCGTCTCTTTTTCATTCCTTTTTGCAAATTTCTTTACACCTCTTCTTAATTCGTCTGTCTCTGTTCTCACGATTCTTATAAAACTGCGCGTATAATTAAGTCCTCTCGTAACGCGGACACTCCCGTCCAAGTTCCGCGCGTATTACGCTCGAGACGCAGTATATGCTTTGATGACGCTATCGACTACTAGTTTTTTCCCAATAAGCATAGCTGTTTATTAATTTCGTGCAATTTTTAGTGCTTGTTTAGCTCCCTCGAGTGCGCGGAGAAAACGCTCTCGTAAAAATAATTAGCCTGACATTAACAGCTCCGCAGTCCAAGGTTATATAGAGAGTATAGTACATATGTACGGTAAAAATTACCGTGGCGTTATGGGGCGAACGCTCGTTATTATGACCACCATGAAGTTTTATCAAGAACCTCATCGGTTTTTATCGCGCCGTAACGGTTATTCAACCGCGTATACTTTTTAATAATCGAGCACACTGCAGTGTTATTATGATGATTTTTATGATAAAATTCTCAGCGAGAGGCATATTCAAAGAGCGCGCGGCGGGGGATTAAAGTTTTTGTTAATACGTTAAAGCTTTAATTATAATGCTCTCAAGTGAGCTGAATACTCAATTAAAATTGGAGAACGCCGGGTGCAGCATGAAATAACTCTAATTTATTATAGCAAAGAAAATTGTTTACACGTTCTTAAGCTCATAATATTTTCATTAACGATTCATTCCACAGCATAATTAGTACGAATGTCATTTAAATCATCGTTATAGACACTTCTATACACAACCAGCGCAATTTTAATATAGCAAAGAACCCCACACACATATTTCCCATAACCCAAATACACGCATTCATTACACGTTCACATTCACCGCCGATACATCACGCTAACAACCTCGTCGTTATTAATCAAAACAATAGCCGTGCAAAAAAAAATTGCCGAATAATAAAACCTCCTTTATGCTCACAGGCGAGTTGACAGAACGCGCGTGCATGGCAATGTAGGCCGGGCCGATAAGCGGAAACGGACTGTACTTACTTGTGCGACGGCGGCTAATAATCGAACCGCTCTGTATAGCCGCTGCCAGACGCGCCGGCATCCCGCCGCGACCAAGAATTTGCTACAGTTACGATAGAGGAGAACCGGACGGAAGGAGTTGAAGGAGAGACGAGAGTGGGCGGAAATTAGGAATGCGAAAAATCGGGGTTTGTCTTTTACGGCCGGTGCGGTGTGGAGGTTTTGTTTCGTTGGTGTTCATAGGTTTGAATGTGCAGATATCTTTTTTCTTGTGTAATTGTAATTTAGTTAGGTTGCCTTTCTAAGTTTCTGCTGCTAATGGAAGGAAAATGACTTGATTATTGCTGTTGCATCATCGATATTCTCCTATCGCTCAATGTCTTATCTTTAATGAACATTAATTCGAGGTAGATTAGAAACGTTTTTATTATAAGTAAAATCTTTATGAGATAATTATATGGACTTGAAACCATTAATTATATTCATATCGATATATAAATAAGAAAAACTTTATATACAAAACGAAAGATTTTCAATTTCTTTACTTCGACAAAGTTTACAATCTTTCGAAATAAATCAAAGTTTTTAACAAGAGACGTTCGACCCGCAACACACATTAGTTTAACGACCTCTCATCGGATTTCTTTCCCTCGCCGTAAACATCGGCCCGTAACACGACCCGTAGAAATGAAAACCCATCTGCAGCTAACGAAAGCACCGCGAGCGCATCCCGCGAGCAAAATAATAAAAAAACAACAACTATAACCCCTCCTCCAAACGTCATAAAACATCATTAGCGCCCTATTAGCGTCCATTATCAAGTTTCACCAGGCGTCATATCGAACTCTCTTTCTTTCTCTTTGAAACAACAAAAAGAGCGCGAAGAAAAACTCACGGGATATCGTTTTCTATATCCTCTATACACTCTCTCTCTCTTCCTTCGCTCGTAAAAAAGGTACGACGACGACATACACCTCGGCGATCGCGCGTGCGCGTGTGTATAGAGTTTCTCAATTAGTTTAGCTAAAAGTTTATTTAGTGCCGTGTGTGGCGGCGGCACCGCAATCTCACAATCAGCGAGAGAGGGAGACCGCGGCGCATGCGCGAAACAAATTATCCGCCGGCGTTATTTTATTATCGCCACGAGGGTAACCATTAGATGACGTACAACACTATATGCGGCGCGAGTGAGCATCGCGTTACACATATATATATAGACACGCACGCATGGGAGACTGTAAAACGAGCGGACGAGCGACTTTTTGCTCTCTGTCTTTCTCTACGACTCTGTAATGGCTTAATTAATTCGCCACCTTCGCGGGCGTGTGATTCGCGCGGCGGCAGGGATATCTCCGTAGCTGATAATTGTAGAGTGGATAGAGAGAGAGGCGAATTTGTTGTAATGCTGCGAAGGTTAATATAGCGAGGGTTTTTTTTTATAGTGGACGTAATTAGTTTTCTTATCGGGGTTTTCATTAGCGCTTATTTTACAATTTGCCTGCGAGAGCGATGATTTTTTTTATCTGGTAATGGATGTGAAATGTGTCAGTATATAATGTCGGCAGTTTTTCAATCAAATCGAGCCTTAGGTATACTATATTCAAATAATAATAATAATAATCCCATTTGATAATATACTATCCTGTATGTTTGAATTATTACTTTTCTGGTTCATTAATTCGCGTATTAAAAACTAAATGATTTACAAATACTTAGGTGTACCGCGTTTGATTGATTAATCATTTCTCATAACCTTTACACAGTCCATCGTAATATAATTTTAAAAATCATTCCGACGTGTAACACCACCACCACCACGAACATCCTTTTCCTGCATCCATCCCAAATAGAAAAATTTCTCTCACTTATAAATCGCATATCAACCGTATATAACTCTTCCTTCCCGCGTATACAGTCTTCGCTAGAGTCTTTCATCCTCTCATCGTAGCGGACGTGACGAGCGAAAGTGTTATAATATTCTTTTATCTTCGTTCGCACGCGTACGCCGCTGCGGAGAACGACAAGCGCGATTCTTCGCCTCTCGACGTGCCGCCTGCGTGTAATATAAATTCGCAATAAAACAATAAAACCTGTTACGCGCGCGCCTCGGAACCAGAAGAAGAGAATATTTTTCTCCCTCCCGTGATATAATCATTACGTGCGTATATATCCACTCACGATCGTCTATATACACAATAAAACCTCAACGACGACCACATCACAATGCAGAGTCTGTAATTTCATAAACAAATTCCCCCCATCAGCCTCTAATAACACGCGCCGCGGTGTTCCTATATATACATATGCCAAGTCATTCCTCAACGTCCAGCGTCGATTCGTCTTAATTATTGACAAAACAGCTCTTCTCGCGGTTGCACTTCGTTCCGACTTTCTGGCATTCCTCGTCCTTATCCTCACGCTGCACTTGCTCTCCGCGCATCCTTTTTAATCTGATTTCGCCGTGCGTGCAGCGTGTGTACCATTTTCTTGCTCGTCCTGTTGTATGCCGCACCGCTCGCACATTGTAACCTGTTCGCAGGGCTAAACGGTGCAGCAGCAGCAGCAGGTAACTATATATATACGCCATCTATATAAACGCGTGTATATATATGTGCGGAGAGTAGATACGCGCCGGTGGATGTACGTATACAGTCTCTCCTGGGCAGAAGGAGGTTGGGGAGAGAGAGAGAGGAATGCCGGTGCGCGGAGGGAGGATGCGGCTAACTCGTTTCTGGGTTGGGGAAGTTAATAGATTTCATGTGTAGTGCTCGCGCGTGCACACACTGATCGGAGTCATTCCGCGACAAGATTATTGAGGTTGCGAGCGCTTATTTTGATTTTGACACGTTTAACCGTGCGGTTGGCGATTTTACCGATTACGAGGTGCTTCCCTTATTTCTCTTTAATACATAATTTTGTTATTTTATTTGGCGATTGGTTTTGTTTGAATAGGTGCGGAATGAAGTTTTCTATATATTAAAATATTTGATAGTCACAATGTGAGATTGCGTGACTTGAGATTTACATTGCTTAATTAGATTGAAGTTTTATATAAATTCTGGTTAAACCCGACACGATTACTTTCAAAGTTAATTAAGTGACACGCGGTAACTGTATTTATGCAAACTATATGGTCACCGGTCGAGACTTACCTCACCCCCAAGGTCTCGATATATACACGATACCAATTTTATTCAATTAGCTTTAATCTCGTTTGTTTCAAGCTTGTTCGGAAGTACATTGATATATCGTTAGTTTATGCTTACGTCTATACTCTTCCCACACGAAAAAAATATATTTAAGAACACGTAACACCTAAATAAACAAAAAACTCTTTAATCTTAATCGTACTACCTCACCCACAATAATGTTATAACTCAGGCTCGCTCGGTGCGACTACGAAACCACCTCCCTCCGCAACGACTGTACACCTAGCAACATCCTTTAGCGTATCAGCAGCAGCAGCAGCTTCTCCTCCTCTCTCTCTCTTGCTAACGCGTACATCCTCCTCTCCGGTCGCTTTGTGCTCACTACTCGTAGCAGCGTGCGCAAGAACTCACGAGATCGCGGTGAAAAGCCCGAAGCAGCCGGCGAGGACGTCACGAGAGGAGCAGCAGCAGTAGAAGAAGCAGCAGCGGCTCGTTAATCTGTGCCTCCGATCTCATTTCTGCTAATTGGCCGCGATAGGGAGACTCGCGAGGCTAGCTAGCAGCCCCGGCTGACCCATAAGGGAAAAGAGGCGGCAGGAGTTGTAGTCCTTTCGATTTTCAGAGTACTAGGGATATCCTATATATCCTTAGTGCGGTGTGTATATATATGTATGCGATTGACATGGAGTGCGTGCGCAGAGTGGAGTATGATGCATGGATGTATAATGGCTTTGTTCCTTTCATCGCTACGGCTAATCTCGGTACTCGCTCGGGGTCGGTCTTTGTTCTAGGCTGGAGGAACGTTTTTTGCCCCGACGAGCTTCTTTTTGCGATTTATATTCGGTGTACGTGTGTGTCTGTGTGTGGAGGTACATGCGTTTCCTTTGTCCGTGGCCCGGCAACGGCGCCATTGTCGTGACGAAATCGCGTAATTCATTGCTATTATTCTTAGATAAGAGGGGCCGATGCAGCGGTGCGTGCGTCCCGCGGCTGCTTTTTGCAAGTGTAATATTATGTGCGTTTTCGTTGCTTAATTGAGTTTCTCTTTCGCGAGGCGAAGGAGTCATCGTGATGATGATGAGTCGTGCGTTTGATTTATTTTTATATAATGTGTGGTTTATACGCTTTTGTGATCACGGAAACTATTCTTTGTAAAATAATTCTGAGAGGTTGTAAAGTATTATTAAAATGATTGTTGGGTGGTAATATTGGTTTATAATGACCATATAAGTTTTTAATGATTAAAAAAATTATCGTCTTAGGTATTTTATGGAGTCAGTATAAGTTTGGTGGCAGGCATGTTTTCAAATAATATGAAATAGAATGTCATGAAAAGATTTTTAATTTGAAGTATATTTTAATTTTCAACCATTATCTTATTGATAATCGACAGTATGAATAAACGTACACTGATAGGTGTGTCTGGGAAAAATTATAAATAGTCTTGCAATTACCATATTGTCTCTTAAATCACCCATAAATTGCAAAACTTCAGCTTTTTTCAGAAATTTTTCTAAACCGTTAGTATAAATTTTTCTATACTGTTTGGTAATTTTTTCGCAATAATACTAGTTTTACCATCTAAATTTCTATTAAATATCTCCCTCGCTACACTTATCTTCTCATCTACCTACCGCCCGATAATTCCCAATCACTACATTCCAAACCAACTCTATCACAAACCTTTACATCCACCTCCTCTCTTCCAACTATCACACCCAAACATCCTCAAGAAAGTCGCACTGCGACCATCCCATCCGCGCGCGCGCCAAGCTGCCGCAGAAGAAGCCAGCCAGCCAGACTCTCTCTCTTACTCGCGAAACAAAGCTAGCTAGACCTTATACACGAGCAAGAGCGAAAGAGACCGACGCCACGTTATACCCTATATATATACACAGAGAGAGGGAGAGAGAAGGAGGAGGGCTTCAGGGTCGCGCGCGCGCGACTTCCAGTGCACGCGCCTGGGCTATGCGCTCGCTGCTCCGCAATAAACGAAGCCGACGACGAGGTATAGAGGCTCGCTTGCTCGCTCGCTCTCTCGCGCGCAGTAAAGAGGATAATAAACTCGAGCGAGTTTGCTCTGACTTTCCTGACAAAGTCGGTGATATAGGTACCTGCTGTTCGCGATTTACCGGCCTTGTTTCTCTCTCTCTCTCTTGCTCGCTCGCTTTCGTTCCTTTAACGGATATATACGTAGGTACGTATGGTCGGTACGTGCTGTACACACACACACATACCTCTTGCAGCGCCGGCGATCGGGTGTCAACAATCGGTGGATTTACATAGTAATTAAGTTAACGCGCTGTCGCGATATTCGTGCGAGTGTTTAGCGTCCGTGATTGTTTGTTTGTTTTTCGCTTACGATTTTCCCCCGCGTGAGTGATTTGCGCGCGTGGTGAGTAACCGCGTTGTTGTTATCGCACGTTTACTTGTATGCCGATGTGCGTGGAGGGATTGCGGAACGGAAGAGCGCGGTTTCGAAAGAACGAGGAATCGCCTTGTATTTGCTTTTGTATGATAATTAGGGAAATAGTGGTTAATTAGGGTTTGTTGATAAGTTAGATTTATTATATATTGTTTCTGTGACAAACGATATGTGATGTGCATTACTATGCGTATTAAGGTTTGTTCCGAATTTGGAATCATAATTAAAGTAACATTGAATGCAACGCGCATTGTTGTTTAATCGAAATAACCTTCATATCTTATACGCGTAATTGCCTGTAATAACTAATTAGACAAAGCTTGTTACCAAGAAAAAAACCTTGCTAAATTGTACGCCTTCATAAATATTCATATTCAATATACCGGTGCCGCGTGATTAAATTCGCGCATAATTTCATGTTCGAACGACAATGCACGTAGTCAATTTACAAATTTAATTTACCTACATACTCCAATAAATTGATGAATATGAATGAACATACGTATAATATGCGTATATACGTTCGCCGAAGCTGAAAATTTTACTGTAGCCACAGTTTCGACGTTGTCCATATATAAATCTTTTTTTTTGCCTCGTAACCGTTAAACACTCTTACAAGTCGTGACATCACTTAGCTAACACTAGGCAGTAAAGAAGCCATGAAAAGTACACAAGTTACCTGAAACGTGTCGCTTTTATTTGCACTTTTTTCACTGGCTACGACTACTTACGTGTATTTGACCGCAAGTTCAAAATGGAAACGTCTTCATGTTTAAATTGTTTTTAATTTATAACATTAACAGTAAAAATCAAAATAGCAATTTATTATGAAAAAATTATCTACGAACTCGCTGTCCCAGATCTCAGTCGCGGTCATTTAGCCTTGACATGTCGATATTGCATTGATTTTTCGATGCAAATCAGCAGTTTGTCGCTTCAGCTATAACCTACATCTACGAACCCACGAGTTAGCATTAAGTTATTTAGGGAACTGGCACAGACTAAGTACAGACTAAATTTATAAATATAATTTTAGGAAACTAAAAATATTAATTGATTTTGCAAAATATTAACGTACATTCTTCACTAAATTCTAGAGCTGCACGCAAGACAATACTATATTTCTGTAATTATTGTCTCGCTTTTGTAAATTCTTGAAAATTTCTTTCTTGTCTTGGTCTTGTTAATCAATATGAAATGTCTTGTCTTGAAATTCTTGAAGATATTGTAAGTCGATTATTTAAAAAAGTCTTGAATCCAAATAGTAGGGAGAGGCGAGGTCCACCTAGATGGAGAAGGCAAGCTTAAGTGAAATAGTAAGCGACTATTTGAACTCAGGCAGATGTGCGACTTTAGTTGAGTCCATTATTTAAAAAATTCTTGAGCCCATGTAGCCTACGGACGCGAGACCCGCGCACAAAAGGGACTTGACAAAAAGAGTGGATTATTAAAAAAGTCTGCGTGACTACACAACTTCTTTTTGCGTTGAACTCGCGTTCTCCGGCTATTCGGGTTTAAGAATTGTTTAAATAATCGAGTCGCTTACTACCGCATATCTACCTAACTCCCTTACTCTTTGTGGACCTTCCGTCACCTGGCTCTTTGGGTTCATGAATGTTTTAAATAATCACTACTTATAGTGGCATCTCTGCGTAACTCCATTGTTGCGTGGACTTCGCGATGCACGGGTATTTGGGTTTAAGGATTTTTGAAAATAATCGACTAGCTTACCGACAGTTACAAATGTTACTGAATTTTAAGAATACTTAAATACTTAAATACTTGAATATCATTAAAATTTAATGTATATTAAAATTCACTACAATACCAGAAAACAAATTAATGTATAAGTATATTGGAGATGTCTTGAAGTTTAAATATAATCTAGCTTAAAGTTATGTATGTAACTGAAATTTAATAACAATGCAACTAGAATAAATTTAATGTAAAAGTACATTAAGTTACAAATTTACTGAATTTTAAGAATAAACAAATATACTAGGTTTAACACAAAAACAATAAGTACAAAAATTAAGTTTAAATAAATGCCAAAATTGAAATTTGATTTTTCTCGTCATAGGTATATGTGCCGCCGGCTAGAGTCTAGTTCGTGTGTCACCGTTGGGCGGCGCACCCCCTGCCTATGGCCTCACGTACCTAAGTAAGCCGGCCCGAGAGAATATAGGAGGAGATTGTAAAGCTAATAAGTTAACCCTCCCCTTTTTTCATGATAATTTTCCCTTTGTCTCTATTTCTTCAACAATAGGGGGTTGCATCCCTGTTATTGTGGTTATTTCGATAAATTATTACGATTAGAAAAAGTTATTTTCAAGACAAGACAAGATTCTTTACATTCTTGAAACCATACTCTTGATATTGTATCGAAAATTGTATATACATATTGGAGCAAGACAATACAAGATTAAGATTAATCTTGCTATATCGTGCAACCCAGTAAGAATCCCTTTTTTATATATTTTTTCTAACGCCTTTACTCTCAATCTCTTACAAAAAACTCAGAGTAGAGTTTTGAAAATTGTAAATAAAAACATATTCTATACAGAAAATCCGTTATATTTAAAACAGATATTTGCGTATGAATGTGTTTTGTACTATATAAAGAACTAAGTAAAGTTTATTCTGTAACTACGAGCAAAACTAGGAAAAAGTTTATACAGTGTTCTCAAGCGGTTACTGAAAAAAGTAACTATATTAAGGCCATAAAGGTATTTAATGATGTACCATACAAAGATCCTAATCTTAAAAGCCTGGACATTACCAAAAAAATTAATAAAAACAAAATAAAAAATTGGATTAGTCCAACATATTCTGACATATTACGACAGGAGTATCAGAACTGTTTTTTTTTCTCTTTTTAATATGGGATGTAAACTGAAGCAATTGATGTAAATAAGCCTCGAGCAATTTCAGTTTCAAGTTAGCTTGTAAGTATTTTGTATACTGGACCGACGAACAGGTAATACAGTTTACCTCTGTCGGAGTAAGGCAGTGAACATGGTTCTCGATAGGTATCCAGTTATCGATAAAAATGGAATAAAATGCCATTTTACGTATTTTGAACAGTTTCGCGATGAAAAAAAATGTGCTTTAGAAATATCCACGAAGTAATATGTCACTTGTACACGGTCAAACAGTGTCATTTTTTGCGTAAATTGATAAGTTACAAGTCTCCGATTCGACTCATTTCTCGGTCATTGCGTTAGCAAAGAGGTTATGAGGGAGAGGGTCTTTGAGAAACAAGTTTTCATAAAAAATGAGAGCTTTTTAAAGCTCTATTGTTCGAAACACATAAAAGACTGATCAACAAATTCAACTGAAAAAGTTAAAATGTGATTTATTTTCTATTTTGTATTTTAATTGATTATCGGAAATACCTTCCACAAATGTATGTATAACACAGTTTACGATAGCGATATACTGTTTAAGAAAAAGACTTTTATTTTTCATTATATCGTTTTTTCACAATCAATAAACTAAAATTAAGCAATAAATAATAAAGAAAAAATTGTGTTACTATATTTAGTTTTGTTTCCTTTTATGTTCTCAAAATCTAACCTCTCGTTAGTATAAACAACTATGTAACATAATCTCCCTTTCTCATCATCGGAATCTGGGTCTTTCAATTATCAGGTATTCACAACAGGTCCAACGCGTTAAATCATTATCGAGAGCTGCGCCCATCAGACTTCTTTCTCTTTACCATATTTTTAATACATGCCAATGCGAATATGCATTTCGATTATTTTATTCGGATAATATATAAATGTATTAAGCTAAAATAACAAAAAATAATGCTTTTTCGTTAAAATTTCATTTTAAAAGGTAATATAAATAGATTCGCTGGCTATATTATCGACAACCGGGTTCACTACCTTACATATGTAACTTATTCTGGTTAAATAAATTTCAAATTTCAATAATCTAATTTTACACATTAATCCTATCTTATCCTTTTCAACTAAACAATTTTAAGAACAATATATTATTCACCTCTTCACAGCAAATATCTCCATCCTATATATACACCTTAAACCACCGCCACTATACTTCACCGACCCACAAACGAACCCCTACCTCAGCGGAAGAGACGCATATAATGTGCACACTCGCGCTCGCTCGTTAAAGTTCACGCACTCCGCACGCAGCAACTCCTCAGCTGCGAGCGCATGCACGCAGGTATTCGAGGTCGCGCGCGTTCGCGAGGATGAATGAACGAGAGAGTTGCGCGAGGAAGGATGTTGTCGGATTTCGCTACGCGCGCGGGCGTTTTATCGGATGCGCGCGCCTCCGCGTGGGAGAGGTTTTTGAGGTTTATGCAAATATGGGTTGAGGAGGTTATCTGATGAGAGAGGGTGTAGTTTTGTAGCTTGTTGTTTTTTTTTTCGTGTATTGATTTATAGAGAAAGTTTCGAGATGTTAGTTATGAAGTTTGATAAATTGCTGAACTGTGGTGTATATAAGTGAGGTATCTGTTTTGAATATTAAGGAACTTTAATATTGGGGATCTATAATTCATCTTAAAAGTTTCCACAAAACAGATTAATTTAATTCGAGCTGTTCTAGGGTATCTTTACCTACCGTTAATATTAGAAAACCTTGCACAATCAAGATATACATTTATTTTTTCTAAATTTATGCATCCGTAATATAAATGTCAAATCCTTCCAAGATATACGAAATTCACCTATACAAAAAGGTTACGAAATAATATCAGCAAGAAGAAGAATTTTAAAAGCGTCGACAGAAAAATTCTGTTTGCACGTACCGTATTGAAAAATTTTATTTTCACATCGCAAAGGGAGAGCAGCCGCATATTACACATCTCTTTCCAGTGTCACATAAATATTTCAATTTTACATGACTGAAGAAGGCGTTCGCTCGCTCTTACACACGTACATAAACATATACATACACACACAACCGGAGGCTCCAGTAGGATTTCATTCTAACCGATTTTCAAAGTATCCCGCGCAGATTGTACAAGCCGCGGCCCGTCCTGATCCTTAGAAAATTGGATACGTGATGGGACTCGGCGCTGCTGCTCCTGCCGTGTATATAGCCAGCCGCAGACGCGCGCGCGAGTCTTAAATTCCTCTGTTTGTTATATACGCTTGCGCGTCGTCTTCTTGTATCTTCTTTCAGCGCGAATAATTTATGGACTCGCGTCGTTCCTGTATATATATACGCGCCGGCGCGTTATAAGGCACGCCGGGAATTATTTAATAAATTTAATCTTCGGAATTTGTCTTGATTATAAATGAAGTGCGTTTCCGGCCGACTCGTTGCCTTTATCATCCTGCGTGTATAATATGTACACGCGTGAATGTGTATATGTCGGCGCTTGAGGTTTTCGAAGTCGAGGTGTCTTGTTGAGTGCGATTAATTGGCCGGTAATTATTAAAGTCCCAATTCCGCGAGTTGAATTGAAATTTTATATTTATCGAGGGAGTGAGAGACGTGTAATTATTTTATTGTGTTTGATAATTTGTAGGTGCTGCGTTATTTTGAATTATGGATACTTTCATTTTTACGTAATTTATGAAAATGCGAAAATACACGTAAATAACAATTAATGGAAAAAGTTGTTTCGGAACTTTCGTTATTAATGGGTTAATCAAACATTGACGTTGTAACGTTGAATTATGGGCTCTTTAACCTACTAAATGTGTTGAATGAGTTAATTAAAAGTTTTTGCAATTTTCTGCCAGTCAAAATAAAATTTTACGTTACTAAAAAAAAACTTATTTATTTTGTTTTAAAAAAGTAAAAAATATAACAGTTTTCTAAAAAAATCGTAAAATGCAACCCAAAATATACATTTTCAATTTCTGTAACAAACCTGGTATTAAATTCTCGACATGACATTTCCAAGACATTCCACCGACATTGCATACCCCCACCTCCCTTAACAATTCCACCCTCTCCCGAATATCAAACTTTAATAACACCCACCGCCTGTTACCCCAACCACCCTAATCTCACCAAACCTGGCGTTCCGACTATAACCCGATTACATAACGAATTTACCTACCTACCACACTACTGCAGCCGTGACCAAGAAACGTCACTCGCTGCTGCCAGCGCTGCTCGGGCTACACCTGAAATTCCAACTTCCGCTGTAGC
Source organism: Torymus auratus (assembly GCA_900474315.1). NCBI lineage: Eukaryota > Metazoa > Arthropoda > Insecta > Hymenoptera > Torymidae > Torymus > Torymus auratus. Next base: position 18,547 of record UXGD01000770.1, read on the forward strand.
CCTATACTACGCGCTTCAATCATTAATCGCCCCTCTCTGCATGCAGAAATATGGGTCGCACGAGACATTCCTGTGCGCGAGTTCGCGTGTCATGCAGGAGACGCTCGCGATCGATGCTCGCGTTTTAGTTAGCGGGTCACAACGACCCGCGTGAAGCTTTCCGGTGCGCGGGAATCGTCGCGCGGATTGAGCGACACATGGACAGGTGATCTGTGCTGCTGTGGAAGAGTTGCCGGATTTTCGGGGGGATAATTGCGAGGAATTCGTGATGGGCCGTGTGGGAACTAGGTGAGGAGGAGAATGCGAGAGTTTGTCGGATATGGGCATTGTTGTACGCTGGAGGTATTTGGCAGAGGAAAGGAAAAAGAGTCTAAATTTGTTGGTTGATTTTACACTCGGGTATAGTGGTTGTATATTTTAGAGCTGTATTTCGGGCTATATTGATTGCATGGATGAATACTTTATGGGCTGCAGGAAATCGGTTGACCCGGATCCTTTGTTTATCGATCGTGTTTCGAGTACAATATTTAAAGAGAACACAGCACAACGAGAAAGCTGCTTTTGACTTCCAATATATAAATACATTCTTGTTCTAACTTTTCATCCGACGCTTTTTCTCATCTAACATAGAAAAAATTGTTTCGTAACAATTATCAAACACATTTCGTCTATAAAAACATCAATTACCATCCGACAAAAGCTCACCTCCACATTCAAATACCAGCTTTTATCCCGACATCTCTTTGAACCGGAAAATTCGGCTCTCACCAAGTCGTCGTCGTCGTCGTCTTGAAACTACTACACTCGTCTAATGAGCTTCGCGCGCCGCGGAGTGTCAAATGAAAAGGCACTTTCGCGCTCGGACACACGGGAAGTCCTTTATTCGAGTTCCCCCCATTACTGTTCCCTCTCTCTCTCTTCCTCTCTTTCTCTTCTGCGCGAGAAGGCGACGAAAACTCTATACAGTCGCGACGGCTGAATTCGAGACTCTCTCCGCGACAATGACTGTACGTACGTGCCTTCGATTCCGCATCGTCGGATTACAACTTCCGATGCGGCGTGCCGGATGTCGAATGGCTTCGCGACGAGCGCGAGCCTCTTTAGTTGCATGCGCTGAATGTATGTCTGGCTGGCTGGCTGGCTGTGTTTTAAAGACGGTGCCGTTATATGGGCAGAAACATTTTGATGCAGAGGAAGCACGGATCGCGCACTTTCCAGACGCTTTTGTGTGGCGCGCGTCGAGAAGACTTATAAGGTGTGGTTGTGGGCTGCAGATGCGTCTGAAAAGAGGGTTTTGTTTTTGTGAAATAGTATAAATCAATGAGGGAATTGAAGTAGCGCGTAGCAAGAGAAAATGATCTAATATACTATTTAGAAAAATTGTTATGTATATACTGGGATATACATATACTTCTTATATATACGTACGTTTATTCGATTATTTAGTCGTGTAAATATTATCCAACATCTAGGAATATTATTTAACTCTGCTATCACCTACGAACTACATGTTAATTGCATTGTTTCAAAAGCATATAATACTATTGGCTTTGTTAAGATACTACTACCGAATTTTCTAATCCCAAAACTTTAATATGTCTGTACCGTACAATAGGTATACGTAACTTAGTCTACTGTGGACAAATGTATGATCCCCTTTTACCAATATCCCTGCAAACAAGCCAAAATCTTAGGGTGAGACAGTAGACCTGTAATGGGAGGGAGGGGTCGGGGGGCCCACGGCTGGCAGTAACATTTTTAGTTAATGGCAACTATATTAGATTCGTTTTATTAAACTTACACATTCTGGTGCACACGGTATGACCAACCAAAAAAATTAAGGTCTACAATCATTTAGAAAGAATTGCCACCAAAAACGTCATTCACAGTAAAGTGTTAAATGAGTGTTATTAATATGTAGACACTTCAAGGGTGGCGGTTTTCACCCTAGATGTCTTTCTCCGCCCAAATTGATTATTTGCCTTACATAATTATTTATCGCAGTTTTAACGTCAACAACTAACTTTTGAATGGGATGTTTCCACTCCATTCGCTATTTACTTATGCAAAGGGTTTGATACTTAATAAATAAATAAAAAAAATAAACTATCAAATCAATCGAATGATAATTTATGATACGTGGTTATCAAATTTCCCAATCATTTCCTTTATCAACCATCAATTACCCAATACTTCTCAAACTTCAATGTAAACCACTCACACCGTTACTCCCTCTCTCCAACTTTTAACCTGCAGTAATTGCCCGACCACTGCGCAAACCTCAAGGAAAAAATCTCTCGGTAGCTTTTCCTCCTCCTCCTTCTCCCACGCAATAAAACACCCCACAGGCCGTACATCATCCTATGCACACCTCTTCCCCCCTCACCCCTCCTTCGCAACCCACTGAACCCTCTACCGCACTGACCTCCTCCTCCCGCACTGCAACCCACAGAGCACTTGCAAAGAGGCGAAACATTCGTACAAGGTGTGTTGCAGTGGCGGTGGGAGCGCTCCCGCGCATGCTAACCTCTTCTCTCCCTCTCTCTCTTTCTCTCCCGTAATTAAATTCCGCAGCCTCCTCCTCCGTCATCCGTCAACCGGCTTGGGTCATCCTTCTCCCCGACTTTTTGCGCGCCCGCGGTCTCTCGTAAATTTTCAGCTCGCGCGCGCGTATACGCTTTAATGAGTAATTACTCACGCTAAGCGAGTTTAGGCGAATCGTAATTGCAGTTGGCCACCGTGGGGCCGCGAAGAAGCATTAATTATGGAGGGCGAGTACGCGGGAAAAAAGGGGGGATGAGGGCGATGTATCGTAGCGGGTAGTGTGTGCTAAACGGCGTTTTTTGGTTTGATTAATCGCGCGTGCACAGTGGGAAAGAGTTGGGATGTATGTGTATATACGTTTTTCGGGGGTGTCGTTGCGCTGGTTTGTTTTTCGCTGCGGGGGAGGTGGAACAGGATGTTTTGCGTCGTAAATTTTTCTTCAGCGTGGTGCGGTGGGGTGCTTGGGAGAGCAGGGAGTTTAATTATTGAAATGAGATGAGGCTGCGAATGGTGGATGAGGAGATTCATTTAGATGATGGTGTGATTTGTTTACTTTTGAAAAGGGTTTTGATTTATATAACTTGATTTATATTAGTGGTTCAGAAAATTTGCGGACTGAACGAATAAAAGAGTTAAGAAATATTAACCAAATTAAAAATTTGTAAATTCTATCATTTTATATCTTGACTTTAATATCATTGCCGTAAAACAACAGTGTCTTGACTATCAATATTTGACAGTGATATTTCGTAACAATATTGTTGCCACAAGAAACATTTAATCTACAACTGAAATGAATAATTAGCTCGGCTATATGAACGATAAAAATCGTTCAATCAATATCTCCAATCACCGTCTAATCACCGATTAGATCTCCACCTTATGAAACCTTACCTCGTATCCGAACCATTCAATCGTCGCAGTTACGAACAATCGGAATCCAGTAACTAATTAAAACTCGCTCTCGAATACTCCATCGTCATTTCTCTATCGAACCCCCCCACCGCTTAAATCCACAACGATATCCTACCTGCTCGCAGTGGATAACGAAAAATCTGAACAAAACAAAAAATACACATCTCTCCCTGGCGTACGTGCGCAGGCATTCGGAAATTCAAGTGCGCAGCGTTTCTCTCCGTGCACTTAAACCGATAAGCCGCTTACGAGAGCGGCACGTGAGCGCAGTGAAGCCTACGCTTATATTTGCGAATTTGTAGCTCGGCTTTGGCTGGTGTATGCGTGTGTGTGGGTATGGGTATGCGTGAAAAGGAAAATGGTGCAATCGTGTGGAAAATTTTAAGGGAGAGTGTGCAGAGTTGTCGTGTCATCGATCGCTAATTGCGTGGAAAATTCGAGTTGGAGGATGTGTTTGAGAAGTTAGTGTTGTGGAAAAGTTGTTAAATATCAATCAATTATAAATTCTATTGCATTGACGTTACATAAACTATATGCTATAAAACGTAGATGATCGTAATAAATTCACGACTTTATCTCTTTTTGTCAATTCAGAACCACCTGACCAAATCAAATGATTCATCATGTTCCCTTTTAACAAATTTTTCAAGAATAATCATCTCTTAAATTAACCACCTAGCCCATATCAATTCTCCCACAATTAGCTGCTTAATTCGACCCACTTACACCCTGAATCACAAAATAATAAACCTCCTTCTGCTCCACCATCCACGTGTCTCTGTCTCTTTCTCTCTGGCACATCCCCAAACACAATTAATCGTCCGTAGGCTGGCTGCGCATTAACTCGCTCTCTCTCTGGCTCCAAGAAACAAGCGCAAAACTCCACCGCTCCAGCGAGAGACAGAGACACGGGATAACAGTGGAAATGCATAATGTTTTCGCGTCCCGTGCCGTGGAGTTTCGCTGCACACTGGAATTAATGAACTAACTAGCGCGTGCTGCCACCGCCGCGTGCAGTGGCGGGGCCGCACAATGGGGGGAATGCCGAGTATTTGCCTCGCTTATGATGCTAATGCCCCGGGCTCTCTTTACTTTGCATGACAATTACTTTCGCGCGTGGAGCACCGAGCGTGGGTGTGAGTGGCTGTTTGTGTGTACAGAGGGAGAGTTTGTTGGGTGTATATGGCGTTATCGAGCCGATGCATCCGCTCCTTCTTCGGGGTCCTTTTAATTTCCTTTGTTCTTTCCGAGAGTCGTGGGGTTTCTAGTGTGTGTATATAACGTGTGGGTGAGAAGCTGGTGGGTGGGTTTGATTCATGGAGGTGAGACACCTGTGAGTTTCGGTCGCGGTAAGCAAAAGTCATTAGTAGCGCGCTTAAATTCACAGCGGGGATAAGGTCGTTTGTTGAATAAGGGATCCAGGAAAATCTTGCGGGTCGTGAATTGTTTTAACCAAAAATATGAAGAATAGGGTAAGGAAGATCTTTGAAAATTAGGTTAATTAGCGCGTTATATGCACGGATGTTTGTTGTTTTGTTTACATTTCTCCTCTCTCACATGCATTAAAGCTTTTGAAAGGTACGACAAAAATTTTCAAAACCTGATTAACTTGAAAGAGATTCTTGTATGATAAATAAGTTAATTTGGTCGTTATCAATTTCATGTAATTTTATAAAGTTTCTATTTTATAAAAGTAATCGTATAATGACAATCATCGTCAGACAAATTTATTTAGAATAATAATAAGATCTTGTATTATGATAATTATAATAACAATGAATATTTTTTTATTTTTCAGGTAAGTTGCTAACATCCTGGATCTACCACACTTTTACCCCTAAAACCAATCGGAAATGTTCGTAAGTAACCATTCAGATACCTTTTCCAACTCGTGCGAATAGATGACAAGCTCTAAGAACACTAAATGAAGCTCCTTTCTTAATGACTACATTAAAACAAAGGTAAACTACTTCAAAAAGAACAATGATTTCTCACGGTCCAAACGCGACAGAACCGATCCACAACTAAACACAGTTATTACCACTCCAAACCGCCATAAAAATATCCAATCTCGCTCAACAACAGCTTCAATCGTCTAAACCTCAACGCTAGCGCGCAACAATTACTCAATCGAGGTGATCCAACGATCCCGACATTGCGCGAAACGCGTAATTCTTCCTTCCCTCGGTCTGCACTTTAACAGCTCCACGCGGCTGACGATCGAAGCGCGACGGAATCGGCAATCCGTCACGATATGCTCCGCGTGGGATTGGCGAACCCATAAGGTCACTGGCCGTGACATCGACCCGATCGATTTCACGCTGGCTCGTCGCCGTCATCGCGAGATCTGGGACTTTTTATTTATAATATGTACGCGAATGAAGAAAAAAAAGAACAAGCGCCAGTTTGTACGTTTCCGCGAAGCTGAATTTCTCGGAGATGTTTCTTTCTTTCGGATTTTTTTTTGTGATGGGGCTATGAATTATTCATTTTTTGCGAGATTCGTGCGGTTGCGCTCCCCTGGTTTTATTCTGTATGGGATGTGAGACAGTGGCGTTTAGTGTTTTGGAGAGTGTTAGGTGTGATGTTTGTGAATGATGGATAATATTTTATGATGGATTTTTATTGTCGCGGAATTTAAATAAGAGCTGAAATGAAAAGTGTGTCAAGATGACTATATGTGTCTACATGCAGTATAGCATGTTGCAGTAAAACTTATGTCCTGAGAAGGTTGTAATGAAATGCATTTATATAAAAGTCAGAGAAGTATGCGTGTAAGAATTATTTATGTCCGTAATTATTGTCTTATTTAATATTTGAAATTGTCGTACATCGTGTATTATTTTATTCAACACTAAATATAAATTACTAATTTTCTATCTCCATTTTCACACCAAGAAATATTTTCAAGCAGTAAATTCATCATATACATCTTTTCACAAATATGATGTATGATAATCCTCTCGGTCGCGTGCATTGTACTACAGGCCTCATGTGAAATGGATTTTCAGAACAATTTGCAACAAAAGTACACGCCGCTTTTTATAATTACAACTCCGCGCTAACTGCTGTAAATTACATCTCGCGATGAAGAGAAAAAAATAAAAGAGAATTAAAAGGGTACTTATATACATAAAACTGCTAAAAACGCGTGCACACGTAACCTTCAATATTTCCTGAATAATTCATCCGACATAAATTTTTCATAAACACGCCGCGAAGATAATCTCTCACACAATTGCGCACGCCTGCTGCAAGACTTATGTTAATTATAATCTCGACGAGATAACCTCATTCCTTCCTGCACAACACGCATCTTTTTTTCTTCAAAAAACCCAAACGACAAATAAGAACGGCGAAATCGCATAATCCTCTCGGACAATTCGACTATCTAGTACGGGGGAATCCCCCGATTTTGACGCGACTTATCCGGTTTTTCACTCCGGCGCTCGAGCGGCTTCCTATACACACACACGCACACACACACACGAGACCTTCGCCTATCCTCCACATGTGAATATATTTCTCTACGTACGAATGGTCTGGGCTCTTGCCCCAGAGGCTTCTCGAATCGATACGGCGCTTTGGTTTCGTTTGCTTTTGCGAAAACGCGAGCGCCGAGTCAGCCGATCGTGCGCAAGTCAGAAACGGATAAACCAATACAGTGTGTGTATGTATGTGTCTCGTTTTTCTTCGTGGCGTTCGAAACTTAAGTATATGCAAAGCTATATAGCGCGCAAACGATCGTATTGGAGTCGCGGTGGCAGTTGGAGTAGCCTCTCAACTGCTTATTACGGGGGAAAAAATAACGCTGTGTGGGTATTATTCTTTACGACTCGATGGATTTCCCGTCTTGCAGATGTGCGCGCTCGTAGAATTGTGATTGTCGCATTAAAATTTTGCCCTGTAAGGATATTGAAGATACTAAAAGTTACACATTTCAAGAGTTATTTCTTATAATATTCTGAATAGGGCTGCACGAGAGCAAAACAATGCAATATTTCTGTGCAAATTCTTGAAAATTTCTCTCTTGTCTCAGTTTTTTCAGTCAATATGCAAAGAATTATCTTCTTGTCTTGAAATTCTTGATTATATTGGAATTGCGTGGACATGCGAGAGTAAGCGAGTCAATCATATAAATTTGTCTAAAACTCAAATAGACCAGGGACGCGCAAGGTTCCGAACCCAAATCGCCGTAGATGCGTGGTCCACGTAGAAGAGGAAGGCATACAGACGTAAAATAGTAAGTTTTTTAAATAATTCACTCGTACACTGTGAGGACCAAGTTTAAATAAATGCCAAAATTGAAATTTGATTTTTCCCGCCATATATGTGCCGTCGGTCAGAGTCTAGTTTGTGTGTCGCCGTTGGGCGGCGCACTCTCTCCCTGCTGCCTCACGTACCTAAGTAAGCCGACCTGAGGGGATATAGCAGGAGATTTATATTCAACTAATAAATAATCCTCCCTTTTTTCATGATAATTTATTTTTCCCTCTATTTCTTACAATTAGTTATTTTCAAGACAAGACAAGATTCTTTACATTTTTGACACCACAATCTTTATATTGTATCAAAAACTGTATAGAAATATTGTATCGATTATTGTCTTGAATATTGAGGCAAGACAATACAATACCAAGATTAATCTTTTGAATCTTGGTTATTGTCAATAAAATACTCTAAAAAACGGTATTAATCATATGCAATTCTTGTTTAAACAGCTTCAGTTTTTGCTAATCCGACTTCATACAAAATTAATGTTTAATTACGCTCCACCGAATCCATTACCAAACAATAATCCACATTATCCCCTACTAAAGCACTTTATCTCCTAAAAGTCCACTCACGAGACACACTCGGCTAAAGTTACAAATTCACCTTACAACAAATCGCGAAACTCGATATACCCCCTCTCCTCCCCTGCCACACAAAAAATCACCAACTTTATCCATCAAATCCCCCACCTCTCTATCCCAGAACACGAACGATTTTCCCGTACCAACCTTTCCCCAGCGTCACAAAGCGCGCGCGCCATTTCTCCCCTTAAACTCACATATATACACACACTCGCTCACTCGCGACCTCCTTAATTAAGAATAGCCCGACTAAGGCGCTCGCGCGCGAACGCGAGACTTGTCGGGGGGATATCCACTTCAGCGGCCCTGTAATCTCGGGCGCGCTTGAGCGTTAACGCCTGTTCTCCCTCTCTCTCCTCCCCCACCGCATTCGCGCGATTAGCGCACGAGCGAGCTGCGAGCGACTCAAAGGGGACCGCTAGGAATTACCGTTTTCCGCGTCTTTTCTCCCACACAGAGGTAGGCGCTCTACGTGTATACAGCGCGCGATCGTCCCGACAATGTTATCAATTATAAGGAGAGCGGAGTGGTATATAAAGAGGATGATTTAGAGCGAGCGGAGGATCGGCGGGTTCACATGATTAGGAGCTAATTTGTAGATGGTTAATGGGCATGAATACTGTGAATTTGGCCTTATGCGTTTCTGGGATTGCCAGTGATGAGGTTTTCCGTTTGATTCTCGTTCGAGATTTAGTACGTATACATATTTTGGAAGGTTTAGATTATATATGGCTTTGTTTTGGCCTCGGGTGATCTGTTTATCAGCGCGCATTGTTTGGGCAATCAAATTAGGTCTACGGATATGGAGATACCTACAGAGATATATTTCAAATTACTCGGAAATACAATTAGAAGTATATATTATAACCTGATAGAAATTAGAGCTGCGAGGGTCAATAATTGGAAAGTTGCTCCAGTTATTAAACCTATATATCGTCCACAAACAAAGACTCATCAAATGACTCAGTTCTATTAATCCCATTACGCGATTCATCCTAAACCTTCTCTTCTCCAACCGATATAACACACACACACCTCGTGTAAAAACCATTAGCGTGTGTTTCCTAATCAGAAACACCTGTACCCCGTTATCGCCGTCGTCTCGTGCTACCGCTAATTAATTTTCCCAAACAGCAGCAACAGCTACAACCTTCCGCGAACGCGACAACCGTTCTCCCACAATTATATATAACCCGCGTAATTAACCGCCACATCCTTCCACCCACATACACCTTTACCTAGAATCCTCGAAAAAAAAAAACCACACATCGTATAAAACTCTTCCTCGAACTACTCTACCAACTCATCCCGCAAGCCGTAATGGGACCCAAATGCATTCATCTCGCTCTTTCTCTCGTGTATACAGCTGGCCGAGCGCACTAGCCTACAATTCGTCACGATTGGCCGAGCCTCGTCGGATAGTTACGTAAGACCGTAATGACCCAGATAGCCGCAAAACGTTCACCTTCGCGGCTACAGCTCTCTGCGGCGGTGTGTATACAGAGTCGACGGCGTGTACACCATACGTACGTGTACACGTACGCGAATATCCGCGAGGATTAGGCCGATTAAGCAAGTATCGGGTAATGCGATCGCTCGGCGACGACGGTCGCTTGGTCTAACACTACATCGATCTCTGAACTCTGGTGTATATAGGGCTTTTTTGCGACGGCGAAAAGCGAACGACGTGTCGGGTGTTTTTTTCTTTGGGTAGTTGGGATTTTTAATGGGTGGAAGGAGAGAGAGGGTATTTTGCATGCGCGGAAAGTGAAACTTGGGATTGGGGGGAACGAGTGGATGTTTAAGTTTGCAAGGCAAATTTTGTTTAAACGGATAGACCGTAATGGGGAAATTTGATTGTTTTAGAAAATTATGCGACGCGTTTGTATTTTATTTTGATAGTTCGTTTTAATAGATAATGAAAGTTCTTTAGTGTTTAATCTATGTGACGTCGAGTTTAGAAAGAATACGATGTCCTTTGAAACTCCGTGTAACTTTCTGCGGACAACAATAGAATGTGTGATAAGTTTCTAAGCGGGAACTATAGATCGTCATTCTCTTCGATGAATACATACACATAAGCTTTATAAACGTTTTCAAAGTACGCAGTTAGCCAAACGATAGAGGAACATAAATATTAATTTTGTTAATTACCAACTCTTGAAATCACTTCTATAATGTCTGCTTTGCGTTAATGAGAGTTTTCCTTCATCTTTACATTTTTAAGCATGGAAAAGTATCGGCTTAGTGTGGGAAGAAAAGAAAAACATTAGAATATAATCAAATCAAGTATAAGTATCAAAAGAAAGTTCTAAACAAAGAGCTTGGGTATCACGTCAATTATCCTATAGGCATATCATATACAAGAACCATGAATAAACAGAACTAAAAATACTTTTCTCCCCTTCCTATTTAGCAACAACCCCGTCAGGATCGCTTACGTCTCTCCTCCACTCGCATATCCGCTGAACCTGATCTGCCGCTATAAATCAATGATTTTCCAAGCAGCTCTCCCTGTAGCTCCTCTTTCTCTCTCCTTAATCGCCCGCTCGCGATCGAACTACCAGACGGCGACGACGACGACGACGCGAGAAAGAACGGTAAAGAAAGAGACAAGGGAGAGACAGACGAAGGAGAGAAGGCGGTAGACTTCTTGCTACTTGCGCGCGGGGCAAAGGAGAGGGAGAGAGGAGGACACTTTGAATGTCAAAGTGAATGCGTTAATCACGAGGTGCCGAGCGTATAAACCTGTCTCCCCCGTTCCTTCTTCTAAGTGTGCGCACTTACACAATCCTACACGACGACGACGACGACGACGTCGCTTATGCATTTCTCATTCGCGGCGGCGGCGGCTGGCCCGGCGTGCCACTTTTTCCCGGCGTTTCCGCCTTTGGAGGATTACGTTCGGCGCGTGCGCGCTCGCTCGCGCAATTTATTTAATGCGTCGTCTTAGCCTTCTTCTTCGTCGTCGTCGTCTCTCAGCCTTTTTCTGCCTGTGAAGTCTCCCGTAAAAATGCGCGGCTTGGTTGCTTGCTCGCTCACTTGCTGAGAAGATTTGAAGAAGTTGTATATAGGTTTGGATGATGTTTTTCGCGGGGAGTTGGATAAATATTGTGTTTGTCGATTAATATTGCTGAGTTTCATTATAAGTTAATAGCGAGTGACGAGTGTCTTAAGTTAGTAATAAGATGCTGAAATAATAATAACGTGAAAGCGAACATTTGTATTAATTATTTTGGCATTACAATAAACACTCATCATCTAAATTCCATTACTCTTCTGCAAAAAGTAATTAAAATAACTTCCAATAAACGAATACACCTCCAACACACAACAAAACATTTTTCTTTCATACAAATCACAGCCACATTCGATAAAAACGATTCCCGCACAAAAGAAAGCAATTCCAAACTTCTTTTCAATCAGAGCTCAAAACAATTCACCACGCCATCAATCAGTTAAAAATCGTAATCAACCGTAGACCCTCCTCACCAACTACCTCTTTCCTAATGAAATTCCAAACCGAAAAAAAACCCAGGCCACGTATCGCCGCGCGTCTAATCCAGCCGATAATTCGAATCCATTATTATCCTCGGCGAGGAGTGAAATCAACGCCGTGCGAGCGAAAATTAATGAGCGTCAAATCGCGTCCATTACTCAGTCCGTGAGCATAGGTATATACGGAAGCTCGCCACGTGGTGTCGCGACAACGACCGTCGCCGTCGCGGCTAAAGAGCGCAGAGTAAACAAAAAGGAAGGAGGAAGAAAGGAGATCCTTTCTCTCCGAGGCGAGAGGAAAAAAGCCTCGAGAGAGAGAGAAAGAGAGATAATGATTTCCCTTTTAAATGTTGAGCGCGCACGTTGGCGTGTAGAGTTGGACTGTGATGAGAGAGCGAGAGATAGAGAGTCAGTGTCGCGTCGAAAGCGAAAAGCGAGTGTGCGGGGAGAGCGGCTATTGATGTCGATGATGATATAAGCGCTCGTGAGCCTCGGGTTATAAAAGCGTGTTTGTGTGTGTGTGTTGTTTGATTCACAAAGATCGCAACAATGGTTGAGAGAGATTTTCCCATTTTCCTTTGTCGAATAAAACTTTTCACATGAGTAGCTTCTAGTTTTGTGTTTGTATATATACAGGATTAGTCAGTGGTTTTAAAAAAATATAATTCATGCGATCGCTTGCATAAAGGATTGAATTGTCCGCTTGATACTATGTAAATGATGTTATTAAAAAGCGCGTATAATATACGATTACGGTTTCATAATGTTCCTCAAATGTACGCGATTATTAACTTTTCAATGGCTATATCTCAATTTAACGAGTGGGATGACAGTGATTTAACTTGTTTACCGCACTAAAAATAATGTACGCGTAATCAGACGTCATTCTTTTTTCGATTCAGTGAATAAACTTCCTTAATATCAGGCCTCGTCTTTCAATTTTATTCAATTTGCGAGAAACATGACCATTGATCTTTATTTACCAAAAACATGAAAACACGAGCATTGATCATTCATGAATCCTTGCATAAACATTTACAAAAAATTATCCCCTTTTACAGAATAATAATGAATCAGATTACAATGCATTAATCGAAAATTCACACCCGAACGCAGCATATTCCTGTAAATATTTATCACACCGTGTCCTGTCCTCCCGTCATTTTCCGTTTATCGCAACGCAACACCCACATACACTCGTCGATGTCCATTCAATACATTATTCGCCCGATACACACTCGCGTCGTCGATTATTAATTTATTCCCAATTTATGCGACCGGCTTCCATAATTAATTACCCTCGCCTGCATCGATCGCGAAAAATCCGGGCGAATAAAAAGAAACCGCCATAAATATAAATTCGCCGAATTACGTCCTCCATTAAACGGGACAGGAAAAATTACGGCGACACTGGCGCCGAAAAAATAACGTCGCGCGAGCTCAGAGGCGATAAAGAGCGCGACGGAAGAAGCACCGCGAAGTGTGCATAACGAGCGAACTTTTCTTCTCTCTCCTTCTCGCCGAGTGCGCACACACATATATACTCACTTCTCGTTTTCTTTCTTTGGGTGTGAGAGGTGTAGTTCCTTGCAATTTCGCGTGCTCGTATTGTATATGGGAGACGCGTCTGCGTTCGACACGCTTCCGGCCTGCCGGTTTCAAGGGTACATTGTCACGCGACTTTTTTCCCCTTTTTGATTCAGGGCCTTTGTAGCGCTGAATTAAGGCTGTTGAATGTGGGTATATGCAGACGCGTGCGTTTTTATTTCGCTGCTTGCAGTGTAATGGATATATGCGGGGAATAAAAAAAAGGTCTGAAGAAAAGGTGAAGAAGTGAAAAATATGTTTTGACAAGAAAGTGTTATTCTGCTGAAGAGGTTACGTCGTTTTTAGATTGTTTATTATAATTTTATTGCAAATGATGCAAGGTGAATCAGATTTTATTTTGGTAGATATATCTTAATATAATTACACTAATATAAAAGAATTGCCTAATTTTCATTTTCGCTCATTTTCATCGTTATCTGAGGATATAATTTTCTGTATGAATGAAAAATGAACTAATTTTACTATTTAATGAACTATCAATTTTTTTTTCTTCTCAAAAATGAGTTAAAATTATATTTCAAATCCAGCAAATTAAACAAAACCTACTTCCACCGTTCCCGAAAAATTCCGCACACGCTTATTACCCTCCAAAATCCAGAAATTCCACGGCCCTTAGCCCAAGCGCGTTATTCAAATTAATTAATTCCAGGCGAAATTTTCACCCCCGACCGCAAAAACTCGCGGTCGACCCGTTTTCACGCTTTTAGCACATCTCGCGCTGCTTTTTTCACTCTCCCGTGGCTAAAAGAAACTTTTGATCTCGCCTCTCTGCGTATATATATTTGTCGCCGTGTCGCGCCCAGCACTACAACTGTGAAATTCCCCCGCTTTTTGCAATAAACAAACTTGCGCGCTACAAAAAACAAAGCACACGACGTTCTCCCGAAATTAATTAAAACTCTGATTAATCTCACGCTGGTTACAGGGCACCGGGATTACACGCGTTTCGGTTGTAAAGTGTTGGTACGGTCGGGTGGGGACTTTGGGCGTCGATTAAGGGCTCGCCTAGTCGCTAGTCTTGTGTATCACCGGTATTAGCCCGGGTGCTCGCGAGATTGGGAGCGAGAATGTATATTGGAGAGGATTTTTGGAAACGGCTATAACGGGGGGCTTTCGTGAGAAGTTTATGCAGGCTAGTGCGTAGTGCGCCGTTATTACGACTACTGCGCTCGTTTTCCTTTTGCGTTTTCCGCAATTTTTCTCTTGCTGCAAAAAGCTTATTGGGAAATACTAAATACGCAGCGCAACGCGCGAACTACACTTACGGGCAATGAATGCTCGAAAATATTAGTAAACCAGTGCGTATAATATAAACACGTTCACCTTCTCTGCTTTGAGTTCATAATCACCGAAAGAATGTCCCGGGCATCAACCCGAAATACCTCCGCATCAATAAATTCTACATTGCTGCCTATTTACAGTACGCCGTGCTACTTCAATTCCGAAATTTACGACCGCTCTTAGCAGCCTATTTCCCAACACTTTTATCGTCCAATTTTACCGACCCCACACACGCGTTTAAAAAGCCGCACTATATTCCGTTCTCCTCCGTTCGGTTATATACACATACAAATCGGCCTATATTTCGCGCTACCTGTAAATTGTCCCGATTAAAAATCCTTTTTTTTCCTCCTCCTATACACTCCTATACTAAACCTCTTTACTATACGACCCACTCGTAATTGAAACTCCACTCGCCACTACGACCGGCAATTACAACCGGCTCGATCTACGATCCATAACCGCTCTCGCTTTCACTCTCAGCAGCCTCATCATCCATCGACACTCACCGCTCCCCGAAAAACCATCGCATTATTTTCGGCTCACCGCGTGGGAGGCGGCTTTCCCAGCGTTATTATACGACAGCCGTTTAGCGCGCGCCCGGGGGTATCGATTATCGAAACCTCGCCGAGGTCCGCATGAGAGTTCGAGTATCTCTCGTGCAGAGAGACCGAGGTAACGTTAGACGAAGAAGAAGAGAGCCGAGAGTTAATCCACGTCACCGGTAGCTGGCAATCCGAGAGGAGATTTAAGCTCGGCGCGCGAAAGAAATCGAATATTTCGCGAGAGCGCGAGCGCAATCAGTGTCACCCTCTTTGCTATAGGAGGTAATTTAATTGAGAAGCGGAGGAGTGCGGGGTAATCGATGGAACGAGAGGGTCTACGTTTAGCGGTAATTGACTATTGTGAGATTTATTCGAGGGGGCATAAGGCACGAGAGAGAGAGGAGGATAGCGGGATATTGGGCAATAGCTTTAATGAGGTGTTGCGCGCGAGGGGAGAGATTGGAAGAGGAGAAGAGCAGAGTTGAACTTGGCGTTTCGTCACCTTGCGCGCGGCAGTGAATCTTGAGGAGGAGAAGACGTGGGTTAGGAGGTTAAGGAGGTGAAATTTTTTCATTGCGAATTGTAGCTTTAAGTGGCTTGCGTCATTGTTAGCTTTTATAGGTGGATGTAAATAAAAGTCTTTTGTATTTTTATACGTTAATTGTTTAAGGTTATACAATGTCGTGTGTTTGGAATGCAATAGCGTAATTAACAAAAAGGGAAACGCCCTACGTAAAAAACGGATACTTTATGATAAGTGTAAACGGATTTATCACCAAATAGAGAAACATTCAATCGATCCACATACTTTGAGATTAAAAATAAACAAACCCATAACTCTCATTCCTATACCCACTACCACTGGAACTCACTGCCATTGAACCGTTTCCAAAAGCCGACTTCCAAAAACAGCAGACCTCCACCACTCCCCGAGAATCCGGATAAACATCTCTCCATTGTAGCACATCCTCTGCCCGTCCTAAATTCCGTTTTTGACTGCGTGCCAGCTCCGTGAGAGAAGGAAAAAAGTCGAAGATATCGAAAACGCTCTTACATCCAGCCCGACGCGCGCGCATCTCACCAGTCGTAAACTTCATCCCCCACCAGAGCTTTTATAGATCTTCGGCAACCCTACAAATGGATCTCACTGCGCGTCGACGTCTTCTTCCCTCTTGCATTGTACCGTAGAGGATGTATGTGTACGTATGTGTGCGAAGGGGGGATACGTGGGAGGCATTGTCGGGTGGCATTCGGCGTCGACGCGACGACGAGCGAGGTGCATCAACCTGATGCGGTTGCGCAACAGAGCGCCGCCGTCTCTCGTGGTGAGTGTAATTGCGATTGACTCGCGAGAGAGAGTTCATTGGACGATGCGAATGAATTATGGCTTGCGAAGTCTCTACTTTTTTCGCTCGGGTATTTGCGAAGATTAAATTGTACGTGATTGATTGGATTGAC
The DNA here is from genome assembly GCA_900474315.1 of Torymus auratus. Lineage (NCBI taxonomy): Eukaryota > Metazoa > Arthropoda > Insecta > Hymenoptera > Torymidae > Torymus > Torymus auratus. The sequence continues at coordinate 35,252 of UXGD01000770.1, forward strand.
AACGATTTTTATTGGAGTTGTTCAAAAAAGGAGTGTAATAGCTCGTGGATGTTTTATTGTTTTTACAACTATTACAAAAATAATGGAACCTGAGTTTTTAAAAGTCACAAAGCTTTCTCTTTAATAAACGAAAAGTAACAATAATACCTTTAATCTAGTCTGAACCCCCTCCACGAGCTTATTACCCATCACTCACCACTAATTCTAATCTCAAGCAATCAAAGCCATCTCGCAATATCTCTCCCCCTCGTGCCAAAACTATTTGGCAATCGAGACCGCCACTCAAGCTCCTATCTCTCCTTAGAGAGATCACCACCACCCTATCACCTCATCAATCAGCCGCGAATAATTAACCGTATCAGCTCGTGTTTTATTAACCGCGCTACCGAATGACATCCCACCACACACCGTCCCGTATTATATATACATATACATGTATTTACTTTCTGTCAGAGCGCCGGATCTCGTGATTTCCCCCGTCGACTTGCTGTTTATCACTGTCAGCGCGAGTTTAAGGCGACGAGGTCTATCGACAGGTGCGGGCGAGAAAGATTCGACGCCTGAGCTGGATAGATGGGGTAAGATGGGATATGCTGAAGGCTCGGAGTTGTTGGTGGTTGCGCGAATGGGTAATTAAGGTGGCGAGGGAGTAAAATGTAGGTCAGAGAGAGGTATAACGGGGTTGATCGATGGGCTTCGTTGTTCATTCTTCGCGTGGTTTAATGCAATTTATCGCAATCATCTTTAATTTGAATGAGAACAATGGAGTGGTAAGTTACGTATCTAGCGAAGGAAAAAATGGTCAAAACGCACACGTTACGTTCTCTGCAATTACGCATTAAACCTGGAATGGAAAAAAGCATGAAAAAGCATTATCTGTTTTATCTGGACTTAACAGTTTTTGCTCATTCAGCTTCTATATTTCTGTAATTCTAGATTTCCATGTTTACCCAATAACTTGCTCGTTTCTTTTCCCTTTTCCTACGATTCCAAAGATACACGTACGTACATATACTTACCTGCTTAAGCGTTTACCTGGTCTACATCTGCTCACCGCATCGCGCGCATATGCACACTCGCACTCGCGTAATTTCCATGTCGGCGCGGGTACGCATATGCCTACAACTCGGCTAATTAGTTCGCGTGCATTTCCGCGTAAGGAACAACGTACCAACGTATATGCAATTCGAAAGTCTCGCGCTTGCATACACATACATGCTTATATATGTACACTGGTGCACGTGTTATTTCCAGTGTCATTACCCGGGCGAGAAGAGGAGTGGCGAGTTTTTCCGCTCTCGCCACTCGATTTTCACCGCGGAATGAGGTCCACAACGCGCGACTATCTTTGCAGTAAGTGTATTATACGCATTGTCGCGTGGACTTCACGGCCGTGGAACCGGTTAATGAAGTTGCACTGAGCTGCCGCGGGGTTTGTTTGGAACTTTTCCTTTTTTTTTAGGGGAAAGTTGTTGTTGTCGGGTTGCGCAATATCCTGGAAGCGGCGATTAGACGCGGTGCGAGGAAGAAGATGCCCACGCGATGGAATAATGATTAGCCCCGAAGCGCACGTGAAGCTGCTATTAGCATATACGTGTTAACATAGTGTGAAAAGAGAGGAAGGAGCGTGAAAATTGTGGTAAAGTCCATGAATTTGTGAACGAAGTTCCGTGGGGCTATGGTTTCAAAACATTCCTTGGAATCTAAACTATGCCTTCCAGCCTTTCTTTACTATTAAGATATTATAGAGGGGATCAAAAAATTGGCAATTAAACAGACAAATTGAAGTAGCGTGCCCGTAACTTTTATCGTAAAACTTTGCTAGTTGCGCAATAAGCACAGGGCAAATAGAATAATTATTTTGCTTGAATAAAAACAGAGCAACCGTCATGGCCATTCGCTCTCTCTTCACTCGCGTTTTAGCACGAAAGTCCCAAAGGCAGTTTTACTACCGGATGCGCGGTGTCTTCTGCTCTTCGTGAAGTTTTGCGCGCCAGAGCTCGGACTTTTTATACTCCGGAGGCATTCTGAAGTAATGAGATTTTAAAACCGGCTTTTTTCGCCTCTACCTCCCGCCTCCCTTTCTCTCTTTCTGTTGTGTCTATTCTCAGCTTCTTTGCTCCCTTCCTATCCCACTGTTTACACGGAAAGGATTTTCGCTAGAATTCGAGGATGTTTCAAGGGAGTTTGAAAAGAAACTAATGATTTTAATCTTATTGTTTTTACTTTTCGTTCGTTCCTTGGATATAGTACGTTTTCCGTGATACGATGTTAAATGGAGTAATTTCAGTTATATGTTTTGCGACAAAGGCAAATTATTTTCTCGATACGAAATTTCTCGACGAGTGTTAACATTAGTGCTCTGTAGTTTAAAAGAAATAAATTACATCCTTCTTAATACACGTTATGAAGATATTAAATTTTTAATAACGGATGAAGAATTATTTTGACATTACCTGAATGGCCGAGGCAAGTACACCTGACACTCCGTCAGAAAGTTCAATTACCCTTGTATGAAATGAATTACGACGCATTAAATTAAGTCGTTCGGTATAAGTAACATTATACGCACCCATTCAAAAAACGAGGCCAACGCGTGTGCCCCATAAGTACATACATACACATCGCAAAATAAAAGCTCATTAAATTACCTCGACAAAAATCAAGTCAATTTGAAACAATATCCACACCATTACCAACCGCGTCATTATGTCACACAAAGCCAAGAGAGTTCCACGTCTTCGCTCAATCCTCCTAATAAAACTACTACCGGACAATCCACCCCCTCCGGAACCAGACCTCAAACCCGGGGATTTTCAATTAAACACGCAAATGAGCAAGCGCGCCCTCAACGACGACGACGTTGTTGAAATAAGAAGCGCACTGCCGAGGTCGTTCTCCGGTTTTAATCGGATTTCTTTGTACCTGCGCGCGGAGAGCTGAGTCGAGCGCGCGGGGTTACATCATTTCGCCACACTACCACTGCGCTCCTTTCACAATTTCCGCTGCGGCAATTTCGACGAGAAGACGTGCCCGGCTTAAGGCGCTAATTCCGAAGGACGGGCTCGATTTATGTGCACTCGAGTGGTAATTGCGATGGCAGAGGGAATGGGGGGTTAGTGCGTGCGCGTGATGCAGTAGCAGTGCGTGTATGCGGATAGCCCTTGGATGGACTTGCTGTGCGCTAGATGCATTATTTGCGTGACGGAAAGTCGGTCGATGGAGGAGGTATATAGTAGTGGTGAGTGGCCGATGGTGGTTGAAATGTAGTTCACAGTTATTAAAGTTTATGTATTGTTGTCAAATTGTTTCCGTTTATTTATCTCTTTGTAGCGTACATATTCTATATTTTTGTCTCTTCTAAAGTTTTCTCTTAATATTTCATGTAGCTGTTTAGGGTTGGTTCGACTATGTATCAAGTTTATTTGTTTGATTAGAAACTGTATTAACGGTTACAATCCTAATTTCGTGCTGAAATATCTGTTTTTGAATTGGAATTATTCAACTCAATTTGAATAGCTCTTCCTCGATCTTTTCCGAGTTTCAAATCCCACATGACATGTTTACTAAATGCACACACTTATTACTTTATTAGATACATAAAAAGGAAATTTTTTTTTTCAAGTTCAAAAATCAAATTATATTTTAAATAAAAACTTTCGTAACCGTTACCACCGGCAATAAAACGGCCGTAAAACCCCTAATCACAGCTAAACCATCTAACCCCTGGCCTCCTTCCTCTCGCCCCCATTAAACCCGCTAAGCCGGCCTCGCGCACAATATCTTTCCCACCTCACCTAGCCAATTGAACCTTAAAAAAAAAAATCCCGCCATCCGAGGTGGAAGACTCCGTGATAGCAGCAGCACCACTACTATACTACTACTACTACAACGCGGGGCGCCGACGTAGTACGCGGCGTGATTGGAAAGCCGAGCATCTCACTCGTCAATCACCTTCGGCCCGTAACGAGAGGAGGCGGCGCGCGCAGATTGCATCTGACCGAGCCTCCACACACACAGACATACACATTCGTCCTTTGTGTCCCTTTGGAAACTCTCCGCCGAGTGAGACGGACTATTTTATCTCGGGGACGATATCCTTCCTGAGCCAAAGAGAGAGGGAGAGCTACAGACCGATCGGCTCTCCCTTGCTGGAGAGTAATTAACGCGTTAGGAGAGTGAAGGAGGGTTGCGTCTGTGTATGGGTGAGGTGGAGAGAGTGAGAGAAGAGGACGTATCGGCACGCGCTGGGGTTAGGGAGTCTGTTATCGGGGATTTCGTTATTAGCCCCAGGGAGTGAGGGAGAGAGAGGGAGTTTGGAGGTACGGTTCTGCCGGACGATCCGTACGGAGAGTTGGAATGTAGTTCGCGTTTGCGATCCGGATCAGAGGCTGTCTTTAGCCGGCTTGAGTGATACGAGGGAGAGGCTATCGTGGGTCAGGGTGTAAGTATCTCGGTACGTTGATTTTTTTTTAACTAGTGGTAATGTAATTTTGAATTATTCAGGGTTAGAAGATATTTGTAAAAGCTATTTTTAAATATTTTTATTGGCTATGGTTTGGTTTATTTTTCTTTAACTTAAAGAGTATGTTTGAATGAAACAAGTGCTTTTAAGTAGACGCAGATTTTATGTCGGATACGGTGCTCTCAGATTTTTTCCGCTTACTTTCAACGACCTTTATATTTTTTTAAAAAGGTCTGAATAAAAGTGCTGCATTGGGGGAAAAAAATGGGAAAAAAATACGACCGCTCGCTGTGTTTTTTACGTTCTCTTTCACGTGAAATCGTCTAGATGCATCTGTCATATTGAACGTTAACATTTTGCAGCCTTTTGAAAATGTTGCTCTTTCACCGTAAAATATACGGGTATAAAATTTTTCATTCTTTTTTCCAGTAATACTGTCTTTTTTTTATTATATATTGGAATAAAAAAACAAAAAAGAATAGCGGTGTTCTGTGTAATATATTATTTTTATTTCATTTTTTATGGTTATTTAAAACCAAACCAATGTTTTAATTAAATTATATTACGGAAATTTTTTAGTATAGTATTATCAAAATTGCCATTTGCTTTAGAAAGCTGCGAGTTATTCCGTTAAAATATGTTTCATAATGTTAAGCACTATCAGGTCTGCCATTAGCTTGCTTGTACAAATATTAGTATAATTAGCTGCTACACTAGCAATACACCTAATATCATTAACAAAATTAGTAATTGACTTCAAATAGCATTAGGAGATCAATCTAGTTTTGGTTACCAAACACAAACACGAAACCGCTCCATCTCATACCCCCACCTTCCTCACTCTCTTCCTCTACCCAAAATGCATCCACTTCCATCCGTCCACTCTCTTATTCTCTGTCCCTCATTCCGCGACTTTTTAAATCCCATTCGTCCCCGGCAAGATTGCAACCACCTCCACACCTACCTCCTCAAGAAAACTCACTGCACCACAAGGTACAGGCCGACCCCTTGAGAGACAACTCTCTTCTCCTCAGCTCGCTCTTTTTCGCATTTTCTTATCCCGCGCGCAAAACGTCCACCGGCTGAAATTTCGCGCTAGCAAAAGGGCCCGAGAGAATATCCACTCCCCGGGTTTCTTGTCGCCTGCGCGCTAGTCTTCTTCTTCTTCGTGCTCTTTTTGTGCGAGTGTGCCACCTGCAGGACGACGTCGCCCGCCGTTGTCTCCCGCGGGAATAAAAGTTCTGAACATAAATATACATACGTTTCTCACTGCTCCGTCTTCTATGGTAGTAGTAGTTGTAGTAGTGGGGTTCGTGATAGAGGAAGTTGAATGGATGAACTGCTTGCGGGTGACGTACGCGCCAGGTTGCGCGAATCTGGATGGAATTTTAGACGAGGATGCATGTGTTTATGGGGAAAAGGCGGATTTCGTATTATAAGATGTATGTCTTTGCGAAAGTTACTTTTATATTACCAAAGAATGTTAGGGTGCAATTAGATCACCTAATTAATGTTTAGATGCATTTTTTATTGAATAATATTAGTGGTATACGTTTAGGATTGAATTGTTATAAGTCAGAAATGTTATTTTGATAATTTATATTATTATCATCAGTGTGTTATTTATTTACCAGTTCTCATTACATATGGATATACTAAAGTCATCATTTACGTATTTAACAGTTACACTTACCCAACTAATCTTATTAGTTGCATAATTTTCTCATTATACTCTTACTTATTATCGTTTGATTAATAAACTATCGGAAATAAAGTGTAATCGTTATTCCATTGAAAAATTATCATATAAAATAGCCATAAATTAAAAAGCACTTCGTATATAATTTCAAAATAATCATTCCCCATATCCTTAATATATTCACAATAACAGTCGCAAATACTTTATAATACATTTTTCATGGTATCCCCAAACGATGTTTAACGTGTCCATCCACCAAATTGAATTACAAAAATCTCGTATCATCTTCCCCTGAACAAAACGCAAACTCTGCTCACTGAACGATGTACTTTACACCTGGCGCATCAGAACCCTCGCCCCGTACAATAATATCCCGAATCTCTACTCGAATTACGCCGAAATACTTAACACCCCGGTAGTCCCTTACGAACGGGTAACTAGATCCTCATCTTTCTAGTATATACACGCCATAGGGACAAACTCGAACTTGAAGCGCTTCTTTTTTCCTCGCCCAGGCGTATATAGTAGGTTCGCTCGAAAAGTCCCGGCGATTCGGCCGAAAACAGGTGGAATTCGGGGGATCGAAGATGCTAATTGATTCGCTCGCTCGCAAAAAGCTGAACGTGATTGTGCCTCCGTTCCCTCGACTCTTCTTCTTCTTCTACGTCCTTTTGTCTGAAATCTCATTTGTCGCGTCCTAGGCAGACGCTTCTGTAACGTATTCCAAGCGTATATACGGTCGAGAGAGAGAGAGAGGGAGGGAATTACGTAGTTTAATGATGCGTTTTTTTAGGTTCGCCCATTGTGACGATAAATAAGATTAGCCGTCTGTCTGAATGGGGCCTGAAATCAAGCGTAAAATTGAACCGAATGCGCGCGTGTAACGAAATTGAAAAGGCGGCGCGCGTGAGTACGGCGTATATACGCTGTTGCTTTTTTGTGGGAGTCCGAGAGAAGAGAGAGAGAGAGAGAGAGAGGGAGGCGAGACCCGATGGTGATTGAATATTGACCAGTATACTACGAGTTTGAAATTCATAGTTTATATTTTTGAAAGTTTCTATAACGATATTTTTTTCTTTATAATAAACTTTCGAGTGAATTCGTGCCAAGTAAAGTGTAAAAATTTAACCTCTTTGATTATAATTCCTCGATCGTGGAGCGAGAAAATAAAGTAAAATCAATGTAACCTTATCTGAAATTATTGAGGCGTGTGACGCAAAGCCGAGCAGCGGATTATTATCTCCGATTTAATTACAGGACGGAGTTTTTAGTTAATCTCGTTAGCTTAGTCTATTAATGGAAACTTTAAAGACTCCATCGAAGAAAGTCTAATAAATCTGGAACTTTAACCCATTAGCCTGATTAAAGGCGCGCGCGGGGGCGACTAAAATAACTTAGTAGGGCTGCTGTTACTGCTGCTACCGGAGCAGCGACAGATAGAAAGGGAATCGCATTTCCCGAGCCCTCTTTTAAGTTTCCCGTCTACATATATACATAAAATGCTTATCAAGTTTATAAATAGAGACCTCGCAGCGCGATAAGATAAATACAAACAGTCTAATTTATACATTTACGTATATCCTCTTTGCAATATTATTGAGATTAAACTATACTCGCGAGCGCGCGTTTAGGCGTTTATTACTTTCTCACGCGGGTGAAAGTTTTTCCACGCGCTATTATACACTTGCACTCGCTCAACAAATTCATCGTTTTCATACATATACGATTGTGCAAATCCCCGTAGCAATTTACTTAGTCTTCTCGCGCATGGAGGAGGCGCACACACTACTGCTCCTAATTACAGAGCGCGCGGCTAATTAGTCGTAAAAAAATTAACGACCTATACAGCATTCCTTTTTATCTCTCCGGCAACGACTGTATAATCATTTACACACACGCAGATATACACACGTAAACACAGAGTAATAGACTCATTCTCCCGTTCTTCCACCTGTATCGGCGAGCACCGACAAGTCGTGGCCCATAGCCCGGTCAGAAGACAAATTAAAAGTTCCTTGAACCGGTTTCCCCCATTGAAGTCGTTCGATCGATCTGAGAGCCGCGATTGCAGCAGCAGCAGCCTGTAGGTATACGTTTGTATACGTGTACATAAAGCAGACACAAAAGAACGTCTATCCGGCCGAATAATTCCACAAATCATTCACGCATCTCGCACGCGTTATAGTCTCTTACTTTCGCGAGGAGAGGTGAATTTCCTTTGTGAAAACGAGCGCGCGTAAGATTTTTCCCGTCTCGGCCCGTCGCTCGCATTCAGCGTCGCACCGGTCGGTTTGACAGTTAATTAAACGACTTTTTTTTTGTTTGAGGAGCGCCGAGAGAGTGAGGAAGGAGGGGAAGTGGCTCGGATTTGAATAAATTATGCATGCGCGCGCAGACGTTCGTTAGCGGTTTCGCTGTTCTAGCGCTTGGTCAAGGAGAGAAAGAGGATATAAATAGACGGAGTGGCACGGGGTTGCGTCATTCGCGAATTTTGAGAATTGTGTTCGGTGATTTAGCGATTTGAAAAATTTTTGTGGTCGGTGTGGCTCTAAAAGTTTTATAGCCGATGTAAGAGCGTAAATTTTCAGATCTATAAATGTCAGAGCGAACCGATTGTCTAATAATAAAACACTGTAGTATAATTTAACATTTTTTGTTTTTTTTTCGAAGTTTTATCATGACACGTAATCGATAAAAGCAATTTGCATTGTCTCGTATAAAATAAGATATCTGTCCAATACCTCACTATCCATCCACAAAATAATCAATCCCCGTTTAGAAATCACTTAACAAACGACCAGCTTCCATTAAAAAAGAAAAACACCACCTTAAACGCAGCTCCACCTTATCTCTTACAACGAATCTCGCGCGTGGTTACCGGAATCATTCACCTCAGCCTCCATTACTCACCGATTTCTCCATACGCGCTCGCTTTTCCGCGCGATTTTCCTCTCGCTCGCTCTCACGCGTGACGCTGCAACGGATGACTCGCGGTTGGTTGCACGCGCCGTGGAGACACTATGCTGCGCACGCACGTGCGAGCGCTGGACCGCGCTGACGTCACGCCGCGTAGGCTGCTGGATAGATATGTACTTTCCCCGTCGCTCTCTTGCATGCGGAACGCGTGTGAAATGGAGTAGGGGATAGGTATGAGGATGGTATTAGCTGAGAGAAGGATTTCAGTTGGGATTTGGTAATTAATTTTTTGAGAGTGGAAGATGTATTTGGAATGACGAGTTTGGGTAGTTTTTATCAAGTTATAAATAATTTTAGCGATGTTGACAGTAGAATTTCAGTAAATCTAATTACGGATAATTTTGGTACATTAGAATGTAGATAACCAGTTGAATTTAATGCAGGAATCTGAACCATGAAGTTGTTTCATATGCGTTTAAAATTGAAGAAGTTACGTTACCTCGGATATTTAATTATAAATTATGGTCTAATTGCACAATCTCCAAATTATATAACCCCTCTGATTCATTTAGGAAATCTCTGGACGATGCTAATTGCACTACTCAACAAATCTACTTTATTCGTAACGAAACAGTTAAATCAAGCCTGAAAACTCGAATGAGTCTCTCCTAAATTGGCTACGAAAATGAAATCACCATTACCCGTAAATTTAATTTTATTAGTTGGCAGACCACGTTATCACTTCTATATCAAACTTTACTACCACATTTAAATAAACCATTAAATCCTTGTATCATTAAATCAAACACTTTATACCAGAAAACAAAGAAAATCCTTAACCCGAACCTATATCCCCACCAACGCATCATCTTCCTCATCTCTTCGCCTCCAACTAGCTCATCATCAGTAGAAAAAGACCGGGCGAGGTTAGACGCTCCGCGCGTCGCACGTGCGCTCACGTCGCCTGTATAGGTATATATATACACTCGCTTGCCTAGATAGCCGGTCGAGCGTGATGTATGCGCTCCTCGCCTAGTTCCTGTATATATACTATACGCCTGTGTTATATATGTATATATACCTAACCTACGGACGCGTGCGCGAGCTATAGCTGAGCTGATACGCTCTCGCTCTCGGCGGCGCGCCGCGTTTCGACCCGAATGCGCGATCGCGGTTATGTAAATGCCCCGCGCGAGACTAATTTCAGGATAAACGGGAGAGAGAGAGAGTGGTTGAAGCGTGCGTTTGTTTGTTTGGTTGGCTGAGTTTTTTTAGTGGGGAGTGGTGATGGGGGTTTCGTGTTGTGAGATTGTTTGGTCATTGTTGTCAGTGGGGTTTGTGTTTGGTGGGGAAAAATTTTGGCTAGGAAATTATAGATACTTTGTCTGATGGAATGGTGAAGATGAATGCTGCTCTTTACGAAAGATTTAGATATTGTGGTAATTCATAGTTTCCAAGTCAAATTTTAAATTGAATAATTATAAACTATTATTACCAGATGATTTCGTAGATCTTGGTGCTAAGATATCGTATTCTCGGATAATTACTATAATCACGACACATTCGTTTCAATTACCGAGAGCCATAACTATCATTAAAGTTATACATTTTTACTGGGAATATAATATATTTCATTAAAACGGCGCGAAAGAATGTAATTAGCGATGCATAGCTCAGATAACTGCCTAATAAGCTCATTTTAATGAGACAATATTTTAAAGAAACCGCATAATCCTCATTATTAGCACTATTTTCACGCTCCCTTTCATAATTTACGGCCTGTTATCGGCTATTATAAAACAGTCGCAATAAAATCTCGCTAACCCAAGAATTTTACAACTACGTTATTTAAAATACCAGCGCGCACGAGCGCGAGAAAAAGCTATACACCTTCCGGACAAAAAGACCCCGACGTTTCCTATGCACCACCGCACACATACACAGATAAATACAAGTTAAAAACTTTTTACTCGCGCGCCAAGATTGCGCTATCGCTATATACACACAGTTCGTTAACGCGATAAAAGTGCCCGACTAATTTTACCCTCGAGGCGGCGGCGGCAAGGTGCCTCCGGGGGTCGGCGAACGATTTCGCGCGGGCGCGCGCGTGCGCGAAAATGGAAGGGAAATTATCCGTTGAATCGTCGGAAATTCGAGTCGATGAAAGCGGCCCGCCGCCGGTACGCGAGTAAGGAGCGATTTATTACGCGAGCGCACGCCGGCGAAAGATTACGGCCGAGAGTGCCTGCGAAATCTAATTTTTCAATAATTGTGCGAGACAATTGGCCATTATCCGCGGAGTTTCTGAATTGCTCGTGATGGTGTGTGGTCGGTTAAGCTGGGGGGACAAAATTTAAACGGTTTCTTTGATGATAGAATGCCTTTTGCTTTTCTTTTGGAAAAGTAGGTACATCCTCTTTGATTCAATAGAAAAAGTTTATCATATTTATAATGAATTATATTTATAATGAAATAAATATTACTTATTCACAAAAGACGTTTAATACCTATATATAACTCAGTAACCACCCTATATGGCTAAGAAAACAAACTACTGTGTATGAA
>UXGD01000771.1:0-46805 GCA_900474315.1 Torymus auratus
ACTAATTTATGGTTAAATGTCTGGCTAATAGTTAGTGAACCGGTCAGAAAAGATGGTTAATTTTCTACCAGGGTATCTTATCTTTTTTAGTATCATATAATGTTACAGATTAACAGCCCCTTCATATGTGAAGAATATTAGAATCCGAAATTTTCCACACATAAATCTCAATAGACGTTAAAATAATTTTGAAATACTTTAGTTAAATAGTAATAATAAATTTTCCCTCTTAAAAATTACTTACAAATCATTAAAATAAGTTTCGTATCTCCAAAACTTTTAGCAATAATTTATTTTTTTCCGGATAATGCAATCATTCATTCACCCTGAGAGAGCACAAAAAAAATTAGTACTCGAATTAAACGGGACGAGAAGAGAAAAAAAAGAAATAACTCACGTTGGTATAAAAACAATTTACATAAATGAAATTTATTCGCTCGCATCTAAATCAGCGGGGGCGAACCTCTAAATTCTTTACTTTCCTCTTTATCTTGAAGTCGCGTTCGCTCGCAGTCTTCGCTTTCTCCCGCGCGCGCGCCACCCACTTCCATCGCGCGCTGCTTTTTTTGCCTCTTCCTCCGCCTGGGCAGAAGGGATTTTTATCTGCTTAAAGTACAGACGCAAGAATGAAGGAGATAGCGGAAAGCGGAGAAAAGAAATAGAAGGCGAATCGCGATGCCGGAGAGAGCGAGAGAGGCGAGTGAGAGAGAGAGAGAGTAGTGTTATCTGGGCGTCGGGGCGAGGCGAGGCGCGCAAGCGCGACTGCCACATAAATATTAGCCTCCTCGTTAATGCCTCTGGTAGCTACTGGCGTTACGTTTCGCAGTAAGTAAATTACGCGATATGAAATTATTAGCGCCATTAAAGAAATTTATACTTTTCGGCTGCGCCCGCTCCTCTGTCTCGGTTGTATACACACAACCGAGAGCGTTGACGATTTTTCTATTTTATCAGTTCCAGAACCACCCCGGCCTCCATTTTTTCTCCCACCTCCTCCTTAGTTGTTCGCGGTGTAGGGAAATAAGATTCGCACCCCTCGAGAGTACACGAGGGCGCGGGGGGATCCGTCCTTAATGTATTTGCATTGGGAGAGAGAGAAGCCGGTTTCCCGTCGTTATCCTCGCCCCGGGTGACGAACGTTCATGGCGTTTTGATCGTCGTGGCTATACGTATTGTAGTCCCCTATATACGGGAGGTACACGGGAGATGGCGATGCTATGTCGTCTTTCAATGACGGAGGTTTACCAGGGTAATCCCGGGACACGGGAGACGTGTAGTGTTGAGCCTAATACCCGGCGTTTATGCTTGTGTTTCTTAATTTTATGGCGGACGTTGGTTTATGTACTGCTGGTCATCTAATATGTATTAATGTACGGGGAAAGAGAATATTTTAGAAATAAAGAGAGGAATTGATTGTGGTATAGTCTGCTGGAATTATGTCATGGATTAGAGGAAGCTAAAATATATGCGACATTAGATGTTAATTCCGATTGTTAATTATGCGATTTTTAAAATACTGCTTGTTTTTAGAAGTCTATCTGTGTCGTAATTTACAGTACTACGGCGTAAGAGATTACTCAATAAAATTTGGCGCTTTTGTTTTGGTCGAACTCTTTCCTGTACACCTCGTCTATATGACAACATTTTGTATACATTACTTGCTGATTCACGGATGAGTCGGTTTCGAAACAGCCTTTCGATAAAACACATAAATTTCGATCGACTTAATCGGAGAATCCGCAAACTCTCTAAAGCCTGTCGATTTTGGTTACGCAGATGTTTTAATGTAAGACACTTCATTCAGTATTCTGGCGTGACCGTTAAGCCATTCATTTATATCTTTCATTGATTCATCGTGATTTTTTGAAATTATATTCGCTTCCGCTTACTCTTAATTTTTTCCTCCACTTAAATATACATTTCGCATGAATTGTTTTCAAATAAATTTAAATAAAGCAATATTTTATGTTTTCGAAAAAGAGTAGAATAGAAATTGTAATTTACGAGGGTAAAAGCGTAAGGAAACGCCAGCAGTAACTTTTGTGATTTATTCGCGTAACAGTATAATAATTATAGTTAAAAAAAATAGTTATAACCCACAAAAACAATAATAAATTAAAATCCACCTCGATAAATATTTAAATAATCATTTAACACGTAATATTTAATCTTTATATAACTATTACGCGGAATTCTCCCCAAAAAGCCCATAAATTCCGGGACCACAATACCTCATAACTCTTTTTCATTATGTGCGAAGAAACATGAGCTCGCGCACCCAACGAAAAAAAACGAGCCGCACAAACCGCAAAACAAACCCGAAAAAATCTCTTTTCGCCGGTGTTGGCCAGTGTGTGTGCGGATTCCAGTAAAATAAAAAATCGACGCGAGAGGCCATTTCCCAATCGTCCGCGTATATATACCGCTGGAAGTTCTAAATTTAAAGAGATCGCAATCTCCTCGCTGGCCGATCCCGAGGCACACTTTCGACTCTCGGGCGCGCACACACAACAGGTACTTTGCGGAAACTCGTTTTCGACTTTGCGCTTCTCTCCGCGAGAGGACTCGTTTTCTCTCTCCTTCTCGCTGTCCCGCGCACGGAGGGCTTCGACACTTAGCCCTCTCTCTCTCTTCTTAATCGAGGTTGCGCAACAGCCTTAAATTTTGAGCGTGACTGTAGGCCGCATTCTTGCCCGCGCCACGGGCAAATAAAACGCCCCGACGAAGACAACATTATTACGGAGCGCGCCATTGCTCATGCCCTGCTTTCGCGCGCCGTATGCACACTGTATACGAATTCGTGCACACGCGGAGTTCTTACACGATCGCTTATAATCGTTTTTCGTTCTCGCGCGGGAGGCGCAGAGGGCGGGAGGAAAAAGTAAAGCCCATAATTTATATGATCACGCGCGTGTATCTTCTTCCTTGTTAGCTTGATAAAGAAAAAGACGAGAGTGGGGAAAGAGTTCCATAAAAAATACAGTTAATGGCGTTAGAGTCTATTAGTCAACGTCGCACGATCTCAAAACTCGTTGGTTACTCACCTCTCGAATTTGAATAGTTCCTACACCGACTTCGATCAGGGGCCTATGGGCGTGAGAAGTCGCGAGGGAAAAACGCGGGTTAGCTTTCCAATGCAAAATTGCCAGGTACCTGTATTATACACCACACTCGCGCAACAACGTGACTAATCTCGATAGTTCTCATTCGCCGGCAATTTATTCGGCGAACCATCTGCTATACTGCCTTATTAAAACCGGGGAATCCACCGCAGAGGATACATAAATTCTGGGGCTGTCAAAAAATGTCCGGCTGACAAATGAGGCTCAAAACTGCCCCCCGCGAACGTGAAACTGACGCGTATAGGATACCCGGATGGGGATGGAAAATTGGCGTAATGAATAGGTTCGAAGTGGAGCGCGTGTTTTATCGTTATTAGTTCGAAGATCGCTTATATTCATGTCAGGCGTATAGGAGGAAGGGGGAGAAAGGCCTAGCCTTTTACAAAAAGCAATATACGCGAGGATCTGAAGAGTGAGAGAGAGAATATAAGGGAATAAAGTGCCTAGCGCGCCGGAGGCGGCTGGAGGACGCTACAATGGAGTTGGCACGCTCCGCGGTCATAGAATCATGGCTGTCTATTCAATGAGCTCGAAAATGGCCCTCTCCTACAGATATCCCCCCGGTCGCTCGCTCTCTTTCTCTCTCTTGGTTCTAGTCGAAGAGGTGTGTTTTATGAAGCTCGAGAGAGAGAGAGAGAGAGAGAGAGAGAGAGAGAGAGCGACCCTCAGTATCGTGTTCCTGCATATTTTCCCGATTAGCCCGGGGTAATCCTTTTCTCGATCTCGCGTTCTCTCTATAGAGCTCGTTCGAGCCCCATCGATTCGACGTAAGTGAAACGCGACGCGCTTATGGTACTTTCTCCCTGCATATGTGTGTGTGTGTGAGTCGGCCGGTAATTTCGTAGTACGAGAGCATACGTAGGAATTTGAATATACGTACGTGAAAAAATGTCGAATGACTCTCGCGGGGAGTAGAGGCGAGAATGAAGGATGCGGACGATGAGGAATTTATCATCTGATGTGCCTAAAAAACATAGGAATTCACTTTGGAGATAGAGACACAGCGCGCGATGTCTCTAACTGCTCGTGCGGCTCAAAAATGTTTTATGGAAATAAGTTGTAATTTATGGTGGCGAGAGATGTCGGAAAGGAAATAGCGCTTGGATAGAAGAAGCGCGATGGATCTTTTGAGCGAAGGAATTTTTTGGGTAGATTGTCTTGTAAAAAAGTTCAAGTGAAATAATCGTTGATGAATTAATGTTACACGAGTTTGCATATCAATGTATAGATAGTATAACATCAAAGTTTCAATCGTCCGATATCCGCAACTACATTCAATTTACAAGGCGCTTTAGAATTCGATACATTCGAAATACCGGCACCTACTGATTGATGAGATTACTAAATTTCCTTCAATTCATTCGCTTCAAGCGACATCCACTCACACATAATAACCCTCAATTTTTACGACTACTTTATCCATTAACTCGATTTCCCTCTCAATTTTTTTCACCTAATACTATACCATTCATGCACACAAACACTCACCATACAGAAGATGAACCGCTCGCGGCAACTACAGCAGCTACATTCGCGCTACGCAAGTTTCCAACTAAAGGAGATACTCTCTCCCTCTTCCTCTCTCTCTCGCGGCACCATAATTTACTCGCCCGCTAGCAGCGTCAGCTACTGCAAAATTTGTAAAGTCTCAAGCCCCCCGCGCGCGAGCGTGTACGCGCTTCCACCTCCTCCCCCTTCTTTCTCTTCGCGTATATAGTAGGCGAAAGCTGATACGCGGATCTCTCGCGTGTGCACGGGGAACTCTATACAAGGTGGCGAGGTCGCGCGGGAGGTCAACCCGAGAGCGAGAGGAAGGTAGAGCCGAGGAAAGGGGGTGGACCGAGATGGAACGGGACATGGAGAGAGAGAGAAGGAGAGAGAGGAGGAGGTGGAGGTAGGGAAGGGGCCAAGAGGTTGCCCTCCATGAATCACGACACGGAGGCTGATTTAGGAGCCCAGAAGTCGCGCGAGCGCGCTATGGGTACACACTAGCTGGCTCTCTCTCTCGCGCGCGCGCCTCCCATATCCTCCCTGTAAACTTGCCTCGACTATATCGAATATCCCCGGGTTTGTCCACCTTTTTCAAATTTATTTCAGGGAAGCGATGGTGTACGCTTCGTTATAATTGTTCTGTAATTTAAAAGGGCTTCGATTGCCGTCCTGAAATGAAGAATTGCAATTGTGAACACCGTACTTAAGATCATTCTAATGGGTGTATCTTTACACGTATCATATCTGATATAGTAATAAATTATAATTTAGTATAGGAAACATCGAAAAGTGCAATAAGTAATAGTTCCGTATTCATCAAAAACTGAGAACCATTTATATATCAAAATAAGTGGAATTTCTCTTAGACTGTGACAAATTACGCTTAATATACCAATATATAGCCTGAAAGCAAATAGCCTCTGAATACAAATGCGCGCCGCAATCTTTTGAAATTTAACTCTCACACCTATATTCGCTGCTGCTGCTGCTGCGAATTCTTCCCCCGACGCGACATAAATCGTCGCCGTCGCGACGTATTCCTCGAAACTACACATAAGGCGCGCGTGTGATGCGTACGCGCTTGTATACACGCTCGTCTAGAGCCTTGTACCGAGCTAAGCCCCGCAGGCGTGTATTTTACATTCTCAATTTGGCCTATGAGAGTGCGGATTTATCAGGACGTGGGGGATCGAAGCTCTCTATACCCACAGCATCCACGATCATCCCCTTCGTATATACAGGCAAAACGTTACACCACGTGGGCTTTGCACGCACATTCGGGGGATGATACTACTGCCGGCTCGTTCGTTCGCTCGCTCCTCTGCGCGCAATCACGTTTCACACACGGGACACAGAGAGAGAGAGGTATGCGCGAGAATGAACGCGGATGGAAATCCGATTGGCGTCTGTTTCCATGCATGTGTTTTAGGCCGAGCGAGCGAGAGAGAGAGAGATAGAGCTGGAAGAGCGATGGGGTGGGGTGTAAGTGGGTGGAACGACGGGGGCCCTGTGTAAAAGGGAGCTAGGTAGAGAGAGAGAGAGGGGTGTAGGTACGCGGGCGCGCGGGTGAGTGAGTAAGTGCGAGTGGCTCGTCGCTTCTCCATTTCAAGCCTAAGCGCGGCCATTCATCAGGATTTCGGCGCGCAGACGTGCTTTATTACTGCTCGCTCGAAATTGCTATCCTACGACTCCATTCCGGCCTCCGTTCGCGCGCGCGAGCTCGCCCGAACCGCGCGTATACGTATCAGCGTTCGCGTTTTCTCTCTCTCTAGCTAGCTAGCTAGCGCCCGCCTCGAAGGTAATGCATTACGGAAACCTTATATAAGGCTCGGTCACGCTCCTGATCCAATCCGTTAACCGAGTTGAGCCGAAATTCTCGCTCTCGCCTCTTCTTCATTCCCATTTCCACCTCACTCTCGCGCAAGCGCTCGCCTGCGCGTAAGGGCTTTAAAGCGAGGGTTATCGATATTTATGCGATTGCGAGCGGTCCAGGAGAAGAATTTCGGTGTATATTGATGGAACGGGGGTCTTTTCACGAATCTTCCGAGATTTCAATCGCCTGTAGCCGCGGGGAGTATGCCCTAACAGCAGTGATCGTTGGTTATTTAGTAATTTTCAGGAGGGTTTTAGGCTATCTTGTATGTTGGCGAGCAGCTTATGGTGAGCAACGGTTTTTAAATTGAATTGTATGGGAGAGTTAAATCTTGTCCGTGAGACGAAATTAAAGTTTTCAATAACAATAAAAGCTCGGTTAAGTGGTTTATGCAGCTTTTACTAAATTAGAAATAATTGTAAGTTCTTTCGGTGGGACTAAAAATTAAAAATATTTATTTCCGTAATACTTTCGAATCATTTTGAAATTAGTTTATGAGATAAATATCATCCGACCACTTGGCGCAGCGAACGCTTTGGATTGAAATAAAAAGCGAATGATTTGTGAGAATTAGCGCGCGAGGTAGTTTCCAGAGAGGCCGATAATCAGCGGTGACTTATCTAAAAAGCCCCCGCGATCAAACCGCAATTTCTCTCGATTCCCCCACAGCTACCAGTAGGGTGGCATACCCCCTCTGGGCGCACGAAAATTCGTTATCAGTAAGGACCGCTCGCTCGCAGCCCCAAGAAGCAGAGCAAACGAGAAGAGAATAAAACGAAAGGAAAAAAGGCGACGCGCGCGTGTACATAAAGAACGCGATTTCATAGCGCCCTTCGTCATCTTTGCTGCCACATCGTCGCGGGAAAACGCGCCGAGATTCCGTCTCGCGATATCACTCGCCATATCAGAGCTTTCTTGTCGACGCCCATGACTCAGGAGAGTCGCTTTATGCTCCTGCATCATCGGCGCGGCGAGAACAGTGCGTGTGCGCGTTTCATCGGGGTTGAGAGAGAGAGAGAGAGAAATTACTCTCTCGTAGGGAGAGAAGAAAAGCACGGGGGCGGTGCTTGTATATAGGAAGAGAGTGCGAGCAAGCAGCCGGCAGGATGGAACGTGTCGCTGCATACGTTTAGAGTGGGCCTTCGGGCACACCAGGACCTTCTCCTCGAGCTCTCGTGCTCCAGAATATACGAGTTATGTATACGTAATGCAGGCGTGCGCCCGCTCTCTCCACCCCATACTTCTTCTTCTTCTTCTTGCGCGTTCCTGAAAAGCTCGCGCGCACTTACGGAGATAGAATTTACCGAGCGCGATGAAAATAGCTTTTCTTATTTTTCCCTACTACGAGAGGAGGAGGTGGAGCGTCTACGTCGTCGTAGTCGTCTTCCGTCGAGGGCTTTTAACGAGACGGTTATTTTAAAATCTTGAAGAATCCATTGTTTCATGCGCGCAAGAGAGAGAAAGAGAGAGAGAGAGCGTTTACGCTTTGGAAGTTATAGGGGAGAGGGAGAGAGCTTCTCTCGTTTGTTGTTCGTAAAAAATTGCCGGCGCGCCGGGCTCTGCGTCTTGCGAGGAGACGAATGGGCTTTTTTTCTCCCTCCGCGCTGGGTCGGGAGCGCGCGCGCACGAGGAATGAGGACAATAAGTTGCGTCGCGCGCGTTGTAAACTCAGCGTCAAATGTTTTTGTTTTATGCGCGTTGCGCTTTCAAGGAAAATTTAATTATGCACCGAGGATGTAGTTTGAAAATAGCTTTTAGCCTGGAAAATGTTTCTTCAAGAGTCAAAACATTAGAAAAATGGGCTGTATCTAAATGTTTTTGGGATATGATTTTTCAAAAGACGTTGTGTATATATATAATAGTGGTTGACAACATGACATATTACAGAGGCCTACAAAATGAAAGAAGTGGTTTGTGCCTCGGAAAAGACGATAATATTCCTCTACATGTATTTGCATCAATATCTCTTACTCTAAAATTTTTGAGATACCTTTATAACTTTTTGTCAGTGGTAGGGAAAGCGATTTGCGCTTGAAATATTGATTTGACGATAAAACACAAGAGACAAAAACTGTTTAAAATTTCACGATTTATCGAAATAATCGGGTTACCGAGCAAAATTTATTTTATCTTTCCGGAAAATTCGGAAATACCACTATTTGTACCCAAAAACGGTCCATAACTCGGAACGGAACCATTTTTGGGCCTGATAACCTCGAAAAATCGATTCTACGTATCAAAAAACATAAAAGTAAATGATGTTACCGAGGGGGCCTCAAAATGCATACGGGACCCTCTCTACTGCCCCCGGACTACAAGAATTAATCAAAAAATCAGAGCCGTGCGGAGATACAACTGCACACTTTGCGTCCTCTCGCAGAACTAAATAATTTACTTGTATCAAAAATAAAAGAAAAAATGCTATTTTATCGAGCATGTTTCAATACACGCAAGATAAAGGAACCCATAAGTGAAATTTCAAAACGAATAGTTTTCGAAAAGCTCTACCTCATCGACGCGCGCGATCTAACTCACAATAATACCATCCGCTGCTGCATATGTCGAAGCGTAATCGAGCGAAAAGCACTGCAAGAACCACCGAAATCAAGAAAAATCTCCTCTTTCTCTCTCTCTCATCCACACACAGATACACACAGCAACGCCCTATCATCCGCGTATATAACTCGAACGGGCGCGCGCGTCACGCGGTCTGCGGGTACCGAAGCGTCTCGCTCTCCTCGTACGGAGATGATACGCGGCCGCGGGACGTTAATGTGACAGTCGCCGCATTTTTCCAGCAAGCGACAATAATAATCCGGCGGGCAAAAGACATACACACAGGACGAGCGCAATGGTCCGAGCAGCCAAAAACGCGCACATGCCAAAATCCGGAGAAGGGGCCAGGGGAAGAGCGAAGGACTCGAGAGAAAGGAGAGACAGCTTTTCTTCGCGGCGGCGGCGACGGCCCCCGAGGGCTTGAAAAGAGAGGGAACTGGGTGAAGAATAAGATAACCAGACGCATATTTCATAGAGGAGGAGGAGAATGAGAGGGAGAGCGATATCTCGCTGTCGCGTTCGTTTCATGGACGCGTGGTGTGGCACTCTCTCTCCGGCGAACGTCGCTGAGTTATCGTCATATACGGCGAGCCATGCCAAAATGTCGGAATCGTTCGGCGCTGAATATGTGCGTAAAGTGCTATGGGCGGTGCTTAGATTTCTGACGTCAAAATATCATTCGAAGAAGTACGATATCATTAGTAAGAAATGTTGAAACTTTTCACAATTCTCAATTTAAAAATTATTTCACAAACAGTTAGTTCTCAAATCGAACAAATACTTACATACAGTTAATCTTTCGCGACCTCTGTTTACACAAGAAAAACACGCATAAAGATTAGCATCTAATCCTCGCTTTTTGTCCTCGCCCGTTAAATTACAAGTTTATTTGTCGATTCGTCGCCGCAAGAAGCCCGCGGCGCATTTAATTACATAAATTTTTGTTTCCTCTGCTCTCCCACCTCCCCTTGCGCGACAATTCCTTTTGTTTGTCGGTTTTCCGCATGCAGATACTCTCTCTCCCTCTCTCTCGTGCGGCTCTGCGCGCAAAGCGATTTAAGCTCCGGCGCGCAAAGCGCAAGTTACGAGATCCTCGGGAATTAATCTGCAGGATTGCAGCTGGCCCGATATATAGGATATGCCCGATTTCACGATTGAGCGAGCGCGGAGAATCGTGAGCTCGCGAGCGTGCACGCGTGCATACAGGGTGCACGTTGGTGAATGCGAAACTTTGCTTAAAATAGTGGCTTGATAATGGCGGTGCGTGCAATTGCGACTGTTATTATGGTTATCATTGTTTTTTTAGGAGTAGTTTGGAAGAAGGAGTTATTTTAATTATGGGGTACAAGGTAGAACAATATTTAAGTTAATTGTTGTCGTCAATGCTTATTATATAAGTAAGTTGAAGATGGCGAATAATAAACTTACAAATTTAGTCCGAATGAGAAGTATTTTTTATTTACCGGTAAATAATTTAACCAAAGTATTCTCTTAAAATGTACGAAAAACGAATAAATTTCCCACAGCACTAAATCATGATTTTTCCACGTCTTTTTCTAATAGCTTGTAAATGAGAAAAACCATCCACCCCTATACTACTACTATACATTTTCCCGCTTCACCCCTGAGAATTTTCGATAATTATAATTATGGCCCACCGCATCAAACATTCATGGGCCACGGCAAACTTATAGCCCTCCCAACAATCGAACGTGAATTATGAAGGTTTGTTTCCTCATTTCGGAGCACGACACGCGGCAGCGTCGCAACGCTTTCCACACGATCCCTTCTTCTTCTTCTACCACCCTCAGCTTAAATAATCCAACGCTGGCTATTTTTTTGTTCGACCTCTACTGCCTGCCACTTTCTTTCTCTATATATACGCTTCTGGCAGCCAGTCAGTGGGAATCGAAGATAAGCAGATTTACGAGCTCTTATACCGCGATTTTTTTTCTCTCTCGCCCTGCTGACTCGGACAGGGTGTCTGCATCCCCAGTCTTGCAAACACAGCAGTAGCAGCAGCTCTCGTAGGAAGGAACCGCTAGGAATGTTAATAGAAGCATTGTATGATTTATCGATGCGGCATCGAGGGTTCGCTCTCGCGTACGGCGCTATATATACGCGGGGGGAGGAGGATTCGGTGGCCGGCTTTTTGCGCCGCCTGCGTGAGCTGGCGCAGCAATACGAAGGTAAGAAAAACGCCTTCGCTCTCTCTATCTTTTTTCCAGAGCGCAGGGTGTGTGCGTGCGTGGGAGGGTGAAAGGAAAGGCGGCAGCGGGCGCGGGGAGAGAGAGAGAAGGAGTAGGGCGCGCGGCGGCATTTTTCTTAGCCGGCTGAGCCGTCGAAGATTTATTTCCGGGTCCCGCAAGACAAATGGCGAGATTGTGTCCAAAATTTTAACAGCGCATTTGGGTGAACACGTAGCTCTCTCGCCCATCCACCCCCTTTTCCTCCTTCTTCCAGAGCTGCCTCCTGGCTGCTGAAGATACTCCACCCTCCGTTTCTTTTTCTCCCAGGATACAGCCGCGCACTCGGTACAGCCACCCCCCGAGGATAAGGGTGAAGGAGAAGTTTTCTAGTTACCACCCCCTCGCGGCGGGCAGCAGCGACGGGTTTCTTTTCTCCGGGCGCCTTGCGTGACAGAATTGAGCCGTGAAACGAGATCCGAGCCGGAAAATGGCGACGCGAACGCAAGCAAGCGAGTTTATTCCAATGATTGGCCGGTTGCCCCGGCACGCAGAAATGCGCAACGAATTCTTTTTTTCTCTCTCTCGCTCGCTCTGTCGCGCGTTCGCGCAGTTCGACGTGAGAGAGGAGAAGGGAGAGCGAGCTGCTCGATCTAACTTTTCCAACTAGCGATCGTTCTCGAGGTCCCCGAGCAATAATTTATTGCCTCGCTGTTTTTTCCTCTCTCGTGAGCGAGCGGGTGAACGCTGGCGCGTTCTCTTTTTCGAGCGACCGGCGCGCAGAGAGAGCGTCAATCTATGGAGCTTTTTGTTTGGTTTTCTTCTCTGCCGCGCGTAACTTTTTCAATTTCGTTGCGTGTAATTGATTGGTTCTGCGTACAGGTGTGATGCCGGAGATTAATATTGGATTCCTACACGGGTTCTTCGGTATTCAGACACTGAAGTGTTGCGTGCGGTTGCCTTGAGATGAGAAATAAAGGATATAAGTAAAATTTAATGTGAAGTCAACTTATAATTCTTAATTCTGATTCTACAGACTTAGCAAAATTCATGTCCGAAGATATGTATATTTTATTTAGAAACGAGATATTTTTTAATTAACCCACCCCATTGATTTCACTACCATGAACGTAACAAGTATACAATTCCACGATGGCCATCAAACATTAACGCAAATGCTAAAGACAAACAATAATGCATTACCACGAGCGACGTTGCTGCCGCCATAATGAAGAAAAACTACCCACCCCTGGCGTCCATTCAACATTGAAGCCGCATACACACACAGGGGCCACTCCCTCATTAATAAACGAAAGCCGCTTAAATCTTCTTTCTCTCTCTCGCTCTCCCCGCCACGCGCAGCTTCCTTTCACTTCGCTGCACCGTAATGGAGAAATATCCAAGCGCGCGAAAAATGTCCCTATATGATTATCTCGCGCGGCACTCCATTCATCCATACATGAATACATTCTTCTTATAGTCCCAACAACATTGTACCTCGATCTCGTGCGTGTCCGGCATGCCCGGGTATCAATTTCCCGCCGAAGGGTAAATAATACACACGGCTGCGCATCACGCCATCATGAGATCTCGTATATACACACACTCCTCCGCACGCATTGCGTTATACACGCCATTGGCCAGAGCGTACGAAAATTAGATTCCCTATCTGCCTCTCGCACGCACGGGGGTTCGGAAAAGAAAAGTAAATTGCTATCCGTCGCTGACCTCTCTCTCTCTTTCTCTCGCCGCTCACACAACAGTGAGGGGCTGCCGCGTGACCTAATTACTTTTAGCCGCGAGCGAGCGAGCGCTGTGTATATATGTGTATGTGTGCTCCGTTTCCGTTGCTTTCATTATGTTCCCGGCTTTTTCCTCGCCCTTTCGCCTCTTTTTGTTCTCCGCTGGACGCGCCGTTCGTGATGTGTATACTGTATATAGATACGCGCGCTGCGCCGAAATTTACGGTGTGCGTATACACCTATAACTGTATATAACGCTACCAGCGATTCGTCTTCCTCGGCTTTTTTGTCTTATACACGTATATAGCGCCTCTGCTACCGGGGCGCGCGCGTAATTACATTTTTCCCTCTTATCGAAGATTACACGCGCGCTTCGGGAAAGTCGGAAAAACCATGTGTGTGTATAAAGGAGTGGAATGGGGGAGGCGCACGTCGGGCCAGGAGAGAGAAAATTTATCTACCCAGGCGAGGGTGAGGGAAGAAGAGAGGCGCGTGATGGTAATGTTTATTGAAAGTCCTTCGCGAATGAAAATAAAGTGCTTCGTACATTTGAGATGCTGCGTTGTGTACACATAGAGAGAGATGCTGGCCTCGCGCTTAACGCGCGGAGGGGGATGAAAGTCCAATGACACCGCCTCGAGGGACGAGCGCACACACGCGGGAAGGGACGTATGTGCGCGCGCGGGTCTTAATATTCCGGTCCGGAGACAAATGCGAGACAAATGTTTTATTTAACGTCGAGCGTGCCTCTAGGAGAGCCGAGCGCAGAGTAGTGTATAACACATAAACACGCGCGAGAGCGTATAACTCTTCGCCGGGCCATTAAACTTTCAGCACTTTTTAATAGAGTATTGCGGATAGTAAATAAAGCGCTGAATTATTTTGGCCAAATTAGAAGTGAGGCGGAGTCGCCGTCGTCGTCGTCGTTTCCGGGCAAGTTGGTTATACGGGTGAATAGCATACATCGGAGGGTAAAGTGTTTGGGTATGTGCTAAAAGATTTTAAAGGTAATGAGGGTCACGTAAATGGAATTTAAATTGTAATGCATGGTCCGTGTTATTGGTTCGAAATCTAAACTAGAATGTATATTTTCCGCTGGTATTGGAACGAAATTAATGCTCACAATGTAAACATCGAAAATTTCGTATGTATGCAGGTAATGATAGTTCGTTTAATGACGATAAATATAACGGCGCATACAGGTTCATAAAGAATGGACATACGCAACCCTTTTAGTCGCCCTTCGCGCCACGGGCACTTCCTCTCTCTCACTCGGCTCCTATATTCTCATTTGTTCGCCGTGTTTTACAACTCATCTGTCATTTCGCTACCGCTAAACTCGACGAATGATCGGGACGCCTCTTTTTACGACCGCGTAAATCACAACACTTTGCGCAACTTACGCGCGAACCGCCGCCGCCGCGTAAATAACTTTCTTCTTTGGAAAGAAGTTGTTTCATTCGTTACGCACTTAATTATTTACCGGCCGCACGAGCAATTAAAGTTCGATAATTTATAACGCCCACCGAACTGCTTTATAAATATATCGTCGGTAAATGGTACGCGACGTATTTTCTTAAATACGCGGTGTGTACATTCTCAAATTAAATTATATACGCTGATATTGTTACACGTTATTAATCACGATTTTCGTGCTCCACTTTTTCTCGGCGAGTCCATTTCACTCCAAACATGTTGAAGAATATGAAAGCTATCAATAATGCTAAGAAGCAAGTTTTTTAAACGCGAGAATATTACTCTTACCGTGCCGTGTGTGTGTGTGTATACACCGCCAAAAACTTCCTGTTTACGCAAGCGCGCGCGGAGGCAAACTTCATCGAAAGCCAAAACTTAAAGTAAGATTTATACCGGCCGCGCAGGGCCCTAACTCGTGAAAAACACGTGGGCACCTCGCGCGCATTAAAAGCTTTCGATCCAAACAATGCTCGCGGTCCATAAATCCTCCAAAATCTCCAAAAAACGCGCGCTCCTCTCTCGCGGTGTGCGCATACATCAACCATCGCGGCCCCGAACCCCGACGACCATTCGCATAAATTAACTCTCTCTCACACACACACATACACGTGGAGGTGCGAAACTCGCATCGTCAAGCCTGTCTCGCTGTCGAAAATGAGGGGGGCGCTGCCGTTTGCGGCCGCCCCCAGGAATTAACGCGATACGCGAAGTTTCCCTCTCTCTCTCTCGCGGTAATGATAAATCTCGAGCGTTAAGCGGTTTACGCGAGCGCGCGGTTTGAGCATTCGGATCAGCGCGAGATCTCCCCAATGAATTTTCGCGCAGTCTGAGAGGACGCAAGACTCGCGCAAGTTCCGAACTTGGGCGAACCCCGAAGGGTCTTTCGAGTTTCCAACAAGTAGAGGAGAGAGAGAGTTGGAGAAGGAGTAAGTAGGGGAGTGGGAGGGAAGGTTAGGGTACGGTTGGCCGAGCGATTTGACGGCCGGCCGCAGATGAGCTTGCGGTAAGACGCGGTATGCGTTTTGCGGTGCGAAGACGACGCTCGGGCTCTTGGGTGACCGGTTGAAGCGTCGCTGGTGGTCAGTGTATAGTTAGCATTCCAAGAGTGTTGGTCTGCATCTCTTCAAGGTGACTTCGGTTTGGGACGAGGGTAGAAGAGAGTCTTGCGAATTTCAACTATGGGCATTGTTATCTTGAAGTTCAGTGTTGCAGTTTAGCACATGATTAATCGACTTTCACACATACTTATTTCTCAAACCACTGATCTTACAGCCCAATGTTTATAACCAGAAATTATAGTAAAAAATGTTTAATATAATTCCCACACTCGAACGTTACATTACATTAACAAGAATCTTAATGTCTCAAATTACTCCAGCCAATATATCATTTTAAACCCTTCTTCCCCGAAATAAAGCACACATTCCCTCCCAAATAGTCAAGTGTATACGTAGTTTTCGACTCTGCTACACGGCTTACAGGGAACCCGTGAATTTATGGCCCCAAACACTCGGTCCACCCGCACAAAGGACTTCTTAATAACATAATACGTCTTGCATATGGAAAAGCTCAAAAAGTCTCTCCTAAAAAGCGACACAAAGGGAAAACCCTCCGCTATAGCGCATCGACGCGCGGTTGGCCGGCATTTTGGAGAATATACCCACCCCCCATATCCAGTTCTGCACTATAACAAAGACCGAAATTTGAATATATACTATATATCCCGCACCGCGTGGCAATGGCTCCTCGCGGCGCGGCCTGGCACCTCCCACCTCTTTTTCCTCTCTTTCTCACATACCCACACACATTTCACACACATACACAGGCAGAGGAGGGAAGAAGCGGAGTTCCGTGTGGACGCGCGCTGCACCACGGCGCTGCTGACGCATACGTGGTCATGGACCAGGTATGGCGTGGCAGCAGCAGCGGCGGCGGTGGCGGCGGCGGCAACGGCGGTGTTGGTTGCGATAAATCATGGGTTACCACATTGTAGCCCAGTAAATCATCGGACGCTCGCGCGCGCGCGCGGGGAGAACGCGAGAGAGCTTCCCAGCGTGAAATGAAACGAATTCATCTCTGTCAAGGCCCCCACTACGTGAGCCTCGCTCCCTCTCACCCCCTCGCTTCTTTTCGGCCTCTCTCTCTCTCGCCTTCTCTTTCTCTCGCTTGCGCGTACATCGCGCTATCTCGTCGCGTTTTGCCCCGCGGCAAGTATATGCTCGCTCTCTCACTCCTCCCGCGTGTTTTCTATCCTCCGCACGCACCGGTACGCGCGTTATAAGGCTTATACGTTCTCGCTTCTCTCTCTCTCTCCGTGTATCATATCCACTTTTGTACACTGGATTCGTGGGCTCGCCGACTATATACGTGCTTGTACAACCATGCGTGCGTGCCTGCGTGGCTCCACCCTCTCTGTATCTTCGCGTGCGTAACCTAGCGCGTTCACCGATGTATTATACGCCTGGTTCTCTCTCGATATCTTATACGCATGCTACCCTCGTGCGCGCGTGCCTTTGTTGCCCGGGATTTTCTTCTCTTTCTCTTGGCGGATGCTTTTTTTTCGTCTTGGGATCGAAGCTTTGATGAATCGCGTGGGCGGTGGTTTATATGGGAATTCTTTCGGGAACGCGATTTTTCTTCGGTCGGCCGAGAAAGAGGGATGAGAGCCGCAGTGGTATATATAGCGCCCGCGCGTACCCGCCCGTCAAGGAGGGAATTGCGTTAACGAATATTTATGCCGCAAGTTCGAAAGGGAATTTTTGTTTAATCGCGGATTTTCAAAGTTATACTCTGCTGATGCGGATGAATTTGCGGAGAGAGAGCACGCGGCAAGTTCGACGAAAGTTCGCGGGCGCGCGCGCGTGCAACCAGCGAGCGAGCGAACAAGCAAGCGCGCTGGTTGCTGTAAAGTTGGCGAAACTAATTTTTAAATAATTACCGCGGGAGTTTGATGTAGAGGAGCTTCGTCCGACGAAATTGCTGTTCTGGGTGATTGATGGAAATTACTTTGGTGATTGTTGTTCCTAACATGGAAAATAATTAAGTTTTTTTTGCTCTCTCAAATCTCTAAGTTTTATGAGAAAAATGTATGGACTTTCGGTAAACTTTGTTATTCGTTATGTTAATTGAAAACATTTAACTCTAGTGTTGGGAAAGAGAGATTTTTCGTTACTCAAGATAAAATATTGTACAAAAATGAACGCAAGTCAAAGCTGTGAAAGTTATTTAGCAGGAGTAATAAATTGACAAAAGTTCCTTGTCAGTATTTTGAGGTATGAGAGTAATCTTCATTCATCTATCGTTTTCAATGCGTGAGAGAGATATGGCACGCATCGCTCCCTTGATGTATGAGCTTAATATTTATGATGGTTAAAGATTATTTATCACGCTTCAAGATACAAAAATTCCCTGTGAAAATATCGCTAAAATATGTAAAGTAAATAATCTTTTTTTATAATTAAAATATCACGCATAAAACATCGTTTATTCCACAAGTAGTTCAGAAAACAGATGTCTCAATAAATGATTTTCATAGGCGAATTTCACAGCCAGGTATACTTATTGCAAACATATAATAACTTATTAACATGCGTGTGTAAAATAAAAAGAGCCCAATAATTCAGAATTAATAAATCAATTACCCCGGTCGATAAAAAATATCACGCCCAGAGAAAGAGCAACCACGTTCGCAAAACAACATAAAACAAGTATATATACCACTCGAACAAGTATACCACAAAACCAACAACACAGCCTGGATTCGGTAAAGAAAGGACACCGCATGCAGGTTCTCGCAAGTATAACGCATACACACACATGCGCTCACGAAATTCCGTATTAATCGAGACAGGCGCGTTATGAATTATACCCAGGCGGCGGCAGCGGCACTTTCGCGAAGCCTCGTTTCGCACTGGCGTAGCCTTGGGTGCGCTCTCCTCCCGAAAGGAAGTAGGCGCCCTTTTAGGTCCTCAGCGAGGCGCGCGCATGTCAGCGGGCCGCTGATATTTATCGTAATTTGATACAGGCGCGGAACAAAAAATTGCCGCCGCATTGCTGTGCGCGAGGAACGATATGAGCGCGGGGTGACAGTTGAGCACACAGTCGTCGTCCCTAATTTGTCATCTCGCGTACCCTCGACACTCGTTCATTACCCGCAGTTCATTTTTCTATAGAAGAAAAAGAAGGGCTCGCGGATGATATATCGCGCGAAGCTGTATATCCGTTGGTGCATAATAAAAACATGGCGAATAAAAGAAAATGTGAAATTAAGGTAATTTGTTAGGGTAAGTGTCTGATGATTCCTTATCTGTAAATGCTATCCCGTATTTCTATCTACCTGTAGATAATGGTGAAAATAACTATTTAAATCAATAAATGATAGCTTCAAATTTAATTTGCAAGTTTTTAAAATACCTAAACGTATCAATTCGACCTCTAGTACCCAACACAGTTGCCGACAGCATAACCGCATATTTACGGATGAAAAATGCCAGTAAAATTATCAACAACCCCGCTGTTTATGCGCCAGCAGCGTCCGCGCGCAGTTCATACATTAGATTTTCCCTCAAAGAACAAATTTATAGTATATAATATATATACGCGCTTTGCGTTTTCGTCGCATAAATCTGGCGCCGTGGGGCGAACGTATGTAGCGATAAATTCGGCGACTGAAAATAATGGGGACTCATTTTGTAAATGGCACGAAACTTCAACCCTTCTCCCCCGCGCGCGCGCGCAACCGCCGCCTTCCACACACGCGTACACTCTCCGCGTATATATTTTATGGATGCCGTGACGCATAGCCATCGATATCGCTCTTTCTCTCTCTCTCCAGCTCCAAGTTGCCACTGCTCGGAGAGGAAGAAAACTCGCGTGGATGGGAGAAGAGAGGGAAGCATCATCCTCGTCGTCGTCCTCGTCGTCTTCCTCTCTCTTTCTCTGCGATTCCTTATTTTCTTTATCCGCGCGCAGCTCGCTCGTGCGAGATATTGCCCCGCGGCGATAACTCACTGGCAAACCTCCTTCCGTTTCCTCCATTCTATTCCTTTAGCTGTGCCGGTGCGGGGTAAGGAGAGAAGCGGGCGAAGAGGAGCCTCCAATCAGACAACCCTTTCTCGCCCTTTCTTCCGCGGCGAGGCTGCGTGATATAGCGATGTGGCAAGGACCGCGGGGAGTGAGAGAGAGAGTGAACTCGATAGAAAATCGTCCTCTCTTTTCTACCTCGACGAATGAGATAATTAAATAGGTTTCGTGCTTAATTCCGGTGGGCTCCGCGAGTTATGGCGACCGGAGTGGAAATAAATTTTTTCACACGATGAGGATCTTGCATGTTTTAGGGAGGTGATTTCGGTCGGCGAGCTATTACCGCAATTTATGTTAAACTTGATTTTTTCAGCTTGGAAGCTCACGCGCCCGCCTTTAATGTCTCAATAAAATAAAAGTTTCGCTTTCGAATTTCCAAATCCCAAATTACACGTTTCAAAACTGTACTGCAACGCCCAAATGAATAAAAAAAAATGTTTGCATTTTCCGACAGTGAAATATCATTTATAATCAAAGATCAAAAACGTACTGAGTGATGGATCGCTTGTAACTCAATGATACATTACCTCATGGAACGTGAATTATCGGGGGAGTGATTCAAAAAAGATAATTTTGTCGCTAGAGCCGAAAGGAGCGGTTTTATCAACTGCGGGGTGGATACTTTTTTTCGTGCGCGCACGCGTTATACACACACGCGCGCTCTTCCTGTTTACAAAATTTTGACCTGCTGATTTACGAGCTCGAGCAGTCGAAAATGCCGTGCACAGCCGCGCGCGGGCCGCTTTGTTCTATACGTGTCACAATTCCGAGAATTATCGTTTTCTACGAGCGATCTCGAATCACGATATAGCCGCGCACGGGTCGTGCGCAGATTGTCGGATTCTCCCGGTGCGACAAGATCTCGAAAATTTTATTTTTATGGAAATATAAGCGCGCTTTACGAGCTATCTAATTTCGGCCAACATAATGTGAATTTATGGACGTTTACCTGCGGTACTAATGAGAATGTTTCTCACCTCATATATATTGAAGTCGTGTATAGAGGAATAAAATTTCACGCTAAAGATGTATTTATTTTTACGTGGAATATAAGTTATTTATAATGGGCGTTGCTCTGGAGGGAAAAATTTGTGAATCTGATTAATGCTCTTTATTGAGAATAGAAATGAGTGAAATCGGTAAAAACAATTCTTATGCAAAGATAAATATTGACGTAAACTCAGCGTCGGCGGAGAGCATGAGGAATAGGATTTAGGTAAAGGTTACGTAATAAATGCGTGGAAACAGAATTAAATTTAAGTAAAAACTTCAAAATTACGGTAGAGCAAGATTAAATAGTAACTAAAAAAATAAGACATAAAAAAAAATGATTAAAATTAATAGTGCGCCGTCGCGTTAGTTTCGCGGGCTCCCAAGACTCTCTTCAGGTCGATCCAGGCTTTTCATAGTGGCATGCCAAGCGTGGCTCAAGGCGTCACCCTCTTTCTGTCCTTGCGCGAATAGCAGTCCGTACTAGGCGAGGGTCAGGGCACTCTATAGCCTATAGCGAGGAAGTCGCTGCTGGCGAGGAGGCGAGAGTCTGGTGAGGACCAGGAGGTCCGTCTCCGAAACAATCGGAGCGCCAAAGAATACTTAGGCGGCGATGGGGGGCGAGCTTTCACGCTCGTTAATTGGCTACCGCAAGGCGACGGTCAAAAGGTCAGTAATTGGGCTGCGGATGGGGTTGCGAGCGGCTCGCTCCCCTCCCCGTAAGTCCGCGTACGCGCCCCGTCGACCGAGACGTGACGCGAGCTTCTCCGTATCTCGCGGGATGCGTGAACGTTCGAGACGTTCGGATAAAAAGTCGGGCTCGACTAATTCTCGAAACTTTAAGAAGTTACAAAAAGTAATGGATAAAATGAGGACCGTGTAGGACATGTATTTTAGGGCTGCACGATATACCAAGATTAATCTTGATATTGTATCGTCTTGCTTCAATATTCAAGACAATAATCGATACAATATTTATATACAGTTTTCGATACAATATCACGATTGTAGTGTCAAGAATGTAAAGAATCTTGCCATGTCTTGAAAATAACTTGAGGTTTTCTAATCGTAATAACTTATCGAAAGAATCATTGATAACTAATTAAAAACAATTATTTAACACACAAAGGCGTCTTTATTAACTCAATAAACTTCGGTAGTTGATGACTCCTATATCCTCTCAGGCCGGCTTACTTGGGCACGTGAGGCCACAGGGAAGGGGTGCGCCGCCTAGCAGTGGTGTGCGAACTAGAGTCTGGCGGCGGCAAATATATGGCGGGAAAAATCAAATTTCAAATTTGGCATTTATTTATACTTATGGCGAAATTTTATTGTTTTTATATTAAACGTAATGTATTTGTAACTTAAAAGTTTTGTTAAATTTAAAAATATTTTTAACAGTAAATCATTTAATAAGATCTGAAACCCAAATAGTCAACTCGCTTACTGTTTCGCGTATGCCTTCCTCTTCTACATGGATCTCGCGTGCCCCGACTATTTAGGTTTAAGACTTTTTTATGTAATCGACTGCCTTTTTTCGCACATCTGGTAACTCTATTTTTGCGTGGACCTCGTATTTCCCGGGTATTTAGGAAGAGAAATTTTCAAGAATTTACAAGAGCGAGCCAATAATTACAGAAATATTGTATTGTCTTGTTCTCGTGTAGCCCTATTCATATTGTCTGTATAGCCCAAAAAGATGAACGCTTTAACGTATTATATAATAATTTTAATTATTATACTTATCAAAATAAATAATGCTTAGAAAGATCCCAGAACAACCACTCTTAGCAGCGCAGTTCCTCACCGTCTAAAAAAAGCAAAACCGCATGTACCCAATGAGAGATAAAATTCGCCGGGGTGGCCCTCGGCTGGGTACGGGGGGTGGTGTTTATTTCGATGCCGTCGCCCGGAAGATTGCCACGCGCTACGTAGCTTTTCACGGTGGCGAGTCGTAAGTCGAGCCTGAATGACGGAATTCACGTCGCCATGGCGCTGGTAGTAAGTATAGGGTGGTGTGTGCATCCAGCACACAGTGCCGCAGCGCCGGCGTGAATGGAGCTGGCGGAAGGCCTTCGGAAATTAAACGTCCCGGCTACGTTCCTCTCCTTCCTTTTTTTTTCCTCGTCGGCGTAATGTACGAGCGGCCGACAAGCCAGCGCGCGCACTATTACTCTCTCTCGCTCTCGCTCTTATTTTCTTTCCGTCTCTTTTTCTTTCGCTGCGCGCCTTTCTTCCTTCTCCTATTCCGCGCGCACTGGCTCGCTTTTCTCTCTTTTCTTGCGGAGAGAGGAGCAGCGTAGCAGTGCGCGCGAGGTCCAACTTTCCGCATTGAATAATATTGAAAAGTCCCGAGAGGAGTGAAAAAGTTTCGGGTGAGCATTGAAAGTGCGGGAGGATTGTTTATTTAAATGTTAATTAATGAATTTTTTCGCGAGGATAATGGATGCGAAAGAGGCTGAAAGTTGTTATTGAGTTTTCGTGAAGATCGTGCGTAATTTTCGGGATAAAGATATCGCGAAATTTAAGAATACGTGACGTGAAATATGGGATTATTTTTTGCATCCGATTAAGATGAATAACGGTGTTTTTGTGCACTTTTCGAAAGTAATTATATTTTGTTGAAGGCGATCTTTTTGAAGGGTATAATTATTTAAACATGCAATCTTTATCGTTACATCGTAAATTCCGGTGTAACATTGTACAAAAAAGATAATATAAGGTTACAGTACTTATTTTTTCTATTTTTATTTCACATATCGCTAAGGTATAAAAATATTTCGAATATTTGCACACGTGCTTTTACCGCTACAGCGCGCTCACCTTTAATTTCTTTTTAATTTAGAAGAAAAATGTAGTTCAAAGGGAAAAGAGCGTTAATTAGCCGTCGTGGCATTCCATCCCCGCGGTACAAAACGATAAACCAAACCTCTCGGGAATTTCGAAAAATGCGCGCGCGCTCGCGATAAACGCGCGGTAGCTGCTCTAGGCGCGGTATCCCGCCCGGAGATATAAAGTTCACATTTGTAGAATCATGCGGCAAATCGCAATCGAAGTACGCAGCAGCGGCTTTCTCGCATGTACACGCTCTCGCCTATATGGGAAATTCCGCGCGAACATGGTAAGTATGTGTGCCTCCGTGCAACGGGAGGGGAGAACGTAACTTCCTGATACTAGCGCTCGTAGCTCATTTTTCAAGCGGTTTGCATTCTGCGAAAAACTTTGTGATCCGGTTTAACTCGGCGATCGAACATATCTTCCTCGCTCGCGGAGAGGAAGTTATATATGTACGGGCAAAGCGCTACCGTGTTTGATGTTATTTATGAGGACGTAATGTATGTGTTCAATGGAATTAATAAAGTCAATATTAATTGAAGATAGATATGTTGAATTATATCATCCCATGGTATAGCGATATTAGCCATATATTTACAGTATATTTTAAAATAATAAACAAATATTTATGATCATGATTGTGAAACAACTTTTTGACCCTACACATCTTCATTCACCCTCAGAATCATAAAATTACCATAAACAATCATGCAAATCCCACACCACTACATCATTTCCCAATACCTCCGAGTACCCAAGCCAACTTAAACGCTAAAAATGCAAGAGTTGGGCGGTTCGTACTTAGTTATTGTTTCCTGGCCCGCGTATTACTGGAAGATATGGGGAGGGGGACTTTATTGCCTCGCGGCGGTAATATAGGTAGAGGCACTCGACCGGCTCGCGCGACACACACACACTCTCTCTCTCTCGTATATATAGGCTCGTGCACACGAGGGAGAGAGATAGAGAGAGAGCGAGAGCAAGTGCTCGAGCACCTGTTGGCGCTCGCGATTATGACCGCAATAACATTCCGTCAAACTGCGAATGCGCCCCGGGATCTCGCGCGGCGACTAACCTAGCGTTCCCCTCTTCCTCTCGCTTATACGTATATACTCGCGTGGCTGTGTATGTATATACGTATATACGCGTATGATACAGAGAGAGGCTTTCACGGCCACGTGATGCTGATGCTCTCTCGCTCGTTCTCTCTCCCTCTCTTCATTGAGCTGAATTTACTCCCACGATGTGTGAATCTGTGTGCACGCAAGTATGTCCACTTAGGCTTGATCTATTTACTTTGGATTAATTGTTATGAACTACCGAGTGAGCTTGGACTGGTCTGTATCCTTGATGTATGTTCATCTTTTTCTTTTACTGAAAATATGATCGGCTAATTCCTTTTAATTTAAAAACTAACTATTATACGGTTTTACAACTCTCGAACCACTTTTAGAGTTGTTGTTACGTAATTTTCTTATTTCAGATGCTTTGTAAAATATGGTTTAAAAATGTTTTGTTAAGTGTATTCAAATCAGGATCCTTTTAGTAAAAAAGGTGTTTCAGAATTACTTACAACGATACTATATAAACAAATGTTTCGCATTCATTCTATATATTATTTGCATTACGTAATATAAAATGACTATCTATAACAGTGATAAATAATACTTAATTTACGACGAAAATAAATAAATTCAAATATTTCAAACGAACTTCGTACTTTTATTTTGAAATATGAGCCAAAAAGAACTCCTCTCTCGCAATTAATTATCCCGCATAAAACAAGCTCCCGCCCCAGCATCCAGGGCAATTCATCTATTTTGCCGAATTAATTTTATTGTTTCGCAAAAAGCGCTCGCTGCACGCGCTTCCTCGCTTGCTCACCGCTTTTCCCCGAAATTCGCGCTGCAGCCAACCCCGCGCTTACAAAAACGCGTGCAGCGGGCACAGTGCACCTCGGTAAAGGAAACGCAAGTAGCACGCGCACGCCCGCGATTCATTGATTTCACGTCGCTGCCGAGATAATTTATCGGCCAATATATCGCCCGCTTGTCGATAGCATTCGTTGCGTCATGCGCCCTCGCGGACTGGCGCGGGGGGCCCGCATTATAACGGTATCTTTTGGAAAAAGCTCGAAAGAGAGTGAGAGCTTGCGGAGAAGGAAAGAGAGAGAAAGAGAGGAAGATGCCGAATTTTTCAGCGAGCCTGCGCACCTCGGCTCGAGTTGGAATAAATATCGGATGATATATGCGCGGAGGCTCCATCAGCGGGCGCGAGCGACGAGTAGTATTTTCGGCTTTAAATTTGAAGTGAGTTTGCCGGCGCCCGCCGTTGTGGGCTCGATTTAAATCCCGCCTGAGGCGTGCGCGCGAGAGAGAAAGAGAGTGAGGGAGAGAGAGAGGAACGGGGGTGAAATTGGCCGGCGGTGAAACACAATTTCGCGGCGAGGTTCGAGCTCGGAGCGCGAATCCAATTTAAAGTGCCGGGCGGCAAGAGAGCGGGGAGAGAAGAAGAGAAAGAGGGATAGCTTGGAGAAATGGGAAAATGAGAGCGAGGGAGAGAGAGGGAGAGTGTATGTGTGTGTGTGTGTGTGTGTGTGTGGTGGAGTCTGCGGTGCTGAAATGCACGCCCCCGTGCAGAGTGCAACGGAAACTTTGCACCTACCAATTTACCATAAGTGAATTGAATCATTAATTCAATTAGAAAAATGAGGATTTCTCTTATTGAGAAATCTCTTTTTTGGCGAGCGGTTTAACGTAAAATTATGATCCTGTTCCGACTATAATAATCGTGTTAAGCATAAGTAAATTACGAATTAAGATGTATTTTTTCTCCATTTTTCTTTAATGCGCTTATTGCATGTGTATTGTAAACGCTATGTTGTTTAACTCTGTTGTGCTGAATTTATAAATGTTGAAATTGTTTATTAATTTATTATACTTGAGAAATATTTTTATGATAACAAATTGTCTATGAGATAACCTGAGATACTTAATTAAATTTAAAAACATTATCAGCATGTGATTAGTTGACTAATAAATGATGTAATTAAAATACACAGTAATACTTTCAAAAACACAAACATGTATGAGGAAATTTTTAGAAGATTTGTATGTACGAGATGATATTACAGTCTCAGTTTATAGCTCGAAAGTGTGAGCCGGTTTATCGGCTGAGCTCAAAGCTAAAACCGTTTCTGTATGTAAATATTTTGTGGTTCAACCGGTTCATGAAGTGGAAAATACAATCCGTAAGCGAATAATTCGGCGAAGTTGTTTAGATATATCAAGAACAGAATAGAACAATTAAACTGTAATTTATCGAGTCTTCGACGTGTAATGATGTTTAAATCATGCACTCTCTAAATTTGAATCAGTGCATACGCACTGATACCAAATCAGTGGTGTACTTATATTTGCGAAACAGTGAATATTCACTAATTATCAGTTATAACTATACGACTGATTTCGTTTCATTGCGAATATTTCATTTTAAACAAATACGAATAAAATATATTTTTTAACCGTATGTACCCTAGATATACCGTAGTCATAACATATTTACATTTAGAGCAAACAGGATTAATCTTGATATTGTATTGTCTTGCCTCAATATTTAAAATCATAATCGATACAATATTTATATATAGTTTTCGATACAATATCTACTACTGAGATGTTCGAGTGATAAAGGTCGAGTAGGTAGTCGGTGACGCGCTCCTATATCCCCTCGGGCTGTCTTACTTAGGTACGCGAGGCCACAGGGAGAGGGTGCGCCGCCCAACGGCGGCCCACGAACTCTAGGCTCTAGTCGGCGGCACATATATGCCGGGAAAAATTAAATTTCAAATTTGGCATTTATTTATACATGTACCGAAATTTTATTGTTTGTATGTTAAGCCTAATATATTTGTATATTAAATTACGTTCAGTTACATAATTCTCAAAATTTAGTAAATTTATAACTTAAATTTAAGGATATTTTTGACAATGAATCATTTAAAAAGGACTGTAACCCAAATAACCAGAGGATGCGAGATCCTCACAAAAAAGGGAGCTACGCGGACGCGATAGTGTACGAATCAATTATTTAAAAAACTCACATTTTTCTTTTTATTCGACTCGTAGCAAGCCTGATTTAATCTTTAAAGGGTCCGGAATTTTGTTTGTATTAGAAAATGGATTGTATTTTATACATGCAAATTTAATTTAAAGAAAATAAATAAATATAAAATAAAAAACTTTTGTAGATGAAATTGTCCGGATTAACTACACATGAAGAGGTATAGTTAAAATAATGCTCTTTTTACAATTTGGCTTCTTGTGAAGTCAAAATCATTCCTAGAGTGTCATCAATTTTTTCCTTCCTATAAGATATACTACATTTTGATGTCCCTGCAATATTTCTCAACCTGCTTCCAGAAACCAGCAAACAATTTTCCGTTCAAGAGGCCCGGGTCATCTCTATTCGGGTTCTCTTATTATTTTTTGTCATTTTGAAAAATAAAATTTTTAAGGTCTACGGTAATAAGTTGTAAAAATAATGTGGGGTCTAATGTTAATTTTCCACTAACTTGAAACTTAAAATGGCTTGGAGGAGGTTGGCTAGCAAAATAAAAATGAAGTTTAAAAATGCATAAAATTAGATCGTTTATTCCGTTGTTTCATTTGTACCTCAGAGTACATTTTAACAAAAAAAATTCTTACATAATGAAAGTCGCACTATTCTCTGTGTTTTACATATCCAACCAACATTATCTCAACTTCTCACCAAAACCAAAAAGAGTGATAACGACCACCAACGTAAACCACTGTCCATCATATACTGTCTTATATATAGGTATGCATGTACAAGAGCCTCAAGCACGTGGTGCACGCACACCTCCTTGCGCGTGCAAGCACCGAACCCTCTCTCTCTCTCTCTCTCTCTTTGCTACATATATACTCTCGTATACATACAACGCATATACGCTCAAAGAGGCAGAGACAGAGAGAACGAGTGAGACGGGAATCCCCGAGCACCATACAAGAGAGCGAGCGAGAGCCACAAATCACCATTACTCGATGTGTATCGCGACGCTATATAATTATACCTATAACGCCAAGCACCAGGTAATGGCTCAATCCCGCACGTGCATGTGATGATAACCAGTCGCGGAGGTATATACACGTACATTACATACATATACAACGCAGTCCCCCGCGAGCGCTGTTCTGCTCCGCTCTGCTCCGTTCTGCTCTCTCTCTCTCCGTTTCTCTCGCTCCGTTCACCTGCTCTCGGGCGCGAGATTCAAAATCCCGCCCTCCCATTGGTCGGCGTGCCGGTCACGTGGCCCGTTGCGTCATCGACTCCATGCCGCACGAGGAAAACCTCGCGGGTTGGCGCGCTCGCTCGCTCGCGCCTGCGTCTGTTTATAAGCGAGGTGGTGGTGGTGGTGGAGGCAAACGGGAACGGGCCGTATACCGCGCAGCAGTGCGAGCGAGACGCTCGTACGTCTAAGGCGCAGGCTGGACGAGGACAGCGAGCGGCCGGTTTCCCCTACGCGGCTGCCCCCACCATCGAGCCATTAACAACGCCCTTGCGCATAAATCCCGGGGAGCGGCCGAGCGCTCTGTGCGCGCCCACAGCGAGTGCGAGCGAGACGGACTCTCATGCTCTCTCTCTCTCTCAACTCGTTCGTCTCCTTCCTGTCGGCGCGAGGTTCCCATATAACTCTCTCGCTCGCTCGCTTGCTCGCTTGCTCTCCCCGCCCCTCGGCTGGCTGGCTGGACGCGCCGTATCTACTTACTCCGTCCGTTAGCTCCGTCTCGCTCCACATACGCAAGCACGTGCGCCTGTGGTCGTATGTGTATGTATATGTATGTATGGTTGAGGACTTCACGGGCAGCACTACTGTGTGTATACATACTACTACTACTACTACTACTGTGAGCTATATGAGACTGTGCGCGGGGGAGAGACGAAGATGGAATACCGCGCACACGTGAAAGAGAGCCAAGTGGTGGGGGAACGGAGCGCGGAGAGTTACGAGTGTGTGGAAACGATACAGGGCTATACCGCGTACGTGTATGTGAGTATATATACGAGAGATGTTGGAGTAGGAGAGAAATAGCAAAAAGTAAAATAGCGGAGCAATGGGCGACTGTATAGTGGATGGAAAGAGAGACGCTCTAATGAGTGGAATATGGAGAAATTTTATTATATGGATAAAACGGAGTATCGGAGCAATATGAGTAGAAATAATAATCAGGAAAAAAACGGAGCAACTGGGGAACCACGCACAGTAGTACCGCAAAACGCGTGCGCGCGTTCACCGCACTGAGGAAAGAGCGCGCGAAACGAAAGAGCGAGAGAGACAGAGACGCGAATTCCTGGCGCATATGTGTGTGTGTGTGTGAACTGGACTCTCTCGCTCTCTCTGCCGTGGAGGAGGTGGACGAGAGCGAGAGAGACTGTGAGAGGAGGTGGAGGAGGAGAGTGCAGGGGGGCGTTCGGGGGTCCCGCGAGCGCGCACCGAGAGTAAGAGCGAGCGAGAGAGAAAGAGAGACTCGTTGGAGGAGGCGGCTGCGGAGGAGGGGGCGAGAGAGCAGCGGCACGAGGAATACGAGCATATACACACCACGAGCTCTCTGCTGCGGCTATGCGAGAAAGAGCGAGAGAGAAGCACACACACATGCACACACACACAGAGGCAGACACAGGCTGAGGAGAGTTGCACACACAGAGAGCGTAGAGCAGCAGCGCCGCGTGGCGGCCCTAGGTGGGGACTATCGGCCGTAAACCATCCGCGGGGCGCGGGCCGAACATTTAACTCACGTATTGCCATCCGACAAGTTTGCTTTGGCCCCGCGTGCGAGACGACGTTAGCGCAGGGAGAGAGAGCGTCACCCGGCCGCCGCATCCGAACGCACGCACAACCGCGCTGGAGAGCTGGCCCCGCGCGCCGCGACGACGGGCCGCGCCACTCTTTTCTCTCTCTCTCTCTCTCCTCTCTCTCCTCTATCTATCTCTTTCTTTTCTTTCTCCTTCCTCTGCCTGTCTGTCAATCCCCCGTGCGTCCGAGAGCATCGTGCCCGGTGCTGAGTGATAACGATAACAGGCACCTGTACAGCGGGGAGAACGAGAGTTCGTCCTCGTACGCTTAGTCGAGAGAGAAGTGAGAGCAGCTTGCACCTGACCCCGTACATTTTTC
This sequence comes from Torymus auratus, assembly GCA_900474315.1. Lineage (NCBI taxonomy): Eukaryota > Metazoa > Arthropoda > Insecta > Hymenoptera > Torymidae > Torymus > Torymus auratus. The sequence continues at coordinate 30,546 of UXGD01000771.1, forward strand.
GGCGGAACACGGTGAGATATAAGAGAGACATGTCATCGCTAAAGTGTTGATCGGGAACGTATATTCAAGTATACCCACCCACGAGTGTGGTGAAACGCCAAAGAGAAGCGCACGCAGAGACAGTTTTTGCAAAATCAAAGTTTCCGCTGCGTGTATAAGTATACGAGCTCAGATACTGTAAGGATGCAGCGGGCAGGGAGTCAGCAGGTTCGGCAGCAGCTGGCCAGCCGACTACGTCACTGAAGACGAGAGGAATTCGCTGCCTATTATCCACTGCTGATTTTCGCGCACACACAGAGCCCCGCCACACACGGTGAGTCGATATGTGCTCATAGTGTGCGAGACGTTGTACATGACGATATGATGCGCGCGCTCGCGAGATCTTTACCACCTTGCTGGCTTGCACAGTGCTGTAATTGCGGTTGTTATGATAGAGAATCGCGTTGGGGCGATTTCGCTGTGTGTAAAAATGCAAAATTCAAGGGGATTCTAGCGGTTGGGAAGGGTTATTTTGAGGTTAGAAGATGTCGGGTGCGGGCGAGTATATGTATAGGCCTGGGTTCCCGCCACAGCGGGAATGGCCGCGCGCGTATATACTGTGGCAGCAACACGGGCCTCCACGTGCGCTGTCCGACGGATGGCGAACGTTCAGCTGTTCGATGCCGGGCGTTTGTTAGCCCTGTCAGAGGCTCCAATGTTGCTTATGGTACTGGGTGAACACGCGAAATCGTTCGTTGATAGTTGGGGAATGTTCTGAGATTTAGTTGATAATTTTTGGGTGGTTATTTACGATGCTGTGGCCGGTTTTAAATGGATGTTTATGAGCTCCTTTCGAGTAAAATTTATGACCACTGTGCAGAGCGTAAAAGTCGATGATTTTGCAGGGTAAAAAATTAGACGTTGATTGGATAGCGAAATCACACGTTTACACTATACTACTTATGTGTTATTTATTAAAAATTATTAGAGGATATGTTTTTAATCGTATGTTTTAATTGTTGTCAGTAAATGCATGAAGAGGAGCAGGAAAAATTACTTTAATTTTGCAGTGCATGCGTACTTTGTATATTTTGTTTATTTTTGTGTTAAATAATTACAAAATTATTGTAAATATTTTATTTTTATTCTTCAAAATCGTTCTATTTCTGCTACCGTATTGGTGCTAATCAACTAATGGGGCCTGCGGTGCGCTTGTCAGCAAAGTACATGCGTAAATATATCAATATTTACAATGATACTAGTGTCATTTGTAGCTACAAAAAATTGAACTCGGTTCTACCGATTACTAGTTCTTTGGCTCTACTAATATGCAAGCTCAGACCCCATTGTAAATATATTTAATATCTTAAAAACAGTATCTTACAATTAGAATACCTTCCTAAACACCGTAAAATAACCGCCGTACTTCTTTATTATCCTATGTAAATCGTCAATTTTAAGAACAGATTTTTCACATTAAAAAATTTCATAGATTATTTATAATAAAAGTAATTTTTCTACATAATATTTAATAATACTGTTCCCACTACACACAAATAATTCATCCCAACATAGTTCCATAAATTTATTTTATTACCCAATCAAAAATTCTTTATATAAAAATAATCGTCGCAATTATTGCAATAATTACATGTTAAGCATCCCCAAAAACCCCGAACAATTACCACACATCGTAGCTCACGGTCAACCCAACCGTACAATCTCGCTAACGATCGGATGCCGTAATACGGTTCCCGCTCTCGATAATTTTCACCTCCATTCCCGGTCACTAAAAGACCCCTCAAATTACCGGGCTAACGAAGCCGCAAAAGGACCAAAAAACCTCTCAAAAGTCAAGCCGCGCGCACGCACGTTTGTCCTCCATTCAAAGATCTCTCTCCCCATGCACACCATCGGCTCCATTTTTCCCAAAAACGCGTTCCCATCCGTTGAAAAAAGAAGGCGCATCCCCGATACAATCTTTACGGCTCCCGACGGAGCCGCACCCGGAAGTTCCCGCGCGCGCCGCGGGAGAATCATCGTCCTTTTCGTCGTCTCCCGTCTTCGCCAGTATAATTTCGTCCTTCGTCGCTGCAGTATATACGTACTCGTGCAACTTTTTTCCGGTGTGGAGGAGAGGTGCTGGTGCAGACGTATAGGTCGAGGCGAGTATTCTAGAAATGAAGCGAGCGGTGGTGTCGATGCACCGGAGAGCCGATGAAATAGAGGAACGATGGTGGAGTCCTGACGCGGGCCCATAAATAAGGATCGCGGCGCGCGGCCCGCGAGGCTGCGAGCGATGATAAGCGTACCTTTGCCCCCTCCTCCATTCTCTCGTATGGGTAGTGGTCGATCGGGGTATTTCTCTTGTGTATGATACTTTTTGAGTCTCCCGAAAAATAAATGTAGTGTAAAGAAATATTTAAAAAGAATATCAGCTTTGTACGTTGTATTTATAATAATTTGCAACAAAAGATTGTTTAAGTATTTTTAAAATACATTGATTCACTATAAATTTGTCATTTTCAAGTTGCGTGCCACTCAGAGAACTATGGTATAGTTTTAAATAACACTGTTTTCTACCACTACGCTGGATATCTAACTTTTTTATCGATATTGTGTCGCTTGATTTCTGCAGAATATCAATGTACAGTATTTACAATTTTAAAATTAATTGAACAATAATATTTTCCATTGTAGCGTACCCGTTAAATTCGAATCATACGTCCAACTACAAGGAGTTAAAAGTACTCTCGCCGTACGACCTGAAAGAAACTGATCGCAAATTTTTACAGATATTTTCCAACATTATAAACAAACCTTTTCCATTTTACTTAACCATTCCCTCTCCCAAAACAAACTTTTTCACCACCAAATCGAAACTCCCAACCAGCCCGCATTCTCAAATCTCAAAGACTCGCAACCACCTTAGCATCGTCACCATAGCTTCCACTATTCATCCCCTGCGGCCGGCACGCCGCGGCCGTTTCTCATATCAGTTTAGCCCCGGCACGCGGGCGCGACACTTTCGAGAAGTTGCCCGTGCGACGTCACCCGATGCCCCCGTATTCGCGACACCTTAGGAGAGAACGAACCAGCCGGCGCCCCCGGGGGTAGCAAGATAAGTGACGCGCCCGAAACTTAACAAACCCTCGCCGCCGTGATAATGTATGGCGTACGCGGCGCCGCGGGCATCGGGGGTAGTATGCGCTAGGAGTATCGAGAGTTAGGGTGAAAGAGGCAGGGAGGGGAATCAAAATGGATGGGAGGATGCGCGGAATGTGGGTCGGTTGACGGAGGTTTGGTGGCTGCTTGAGAGTGAATTAGAGAACTTGTGAGTAAAATTATTGAAAATTGTATTCGGCAGGTGCCACAGAGTTTTTAAAAACGTTGATATTCAGGAATGGCTGTTATTGTGATCTATCTAAATAATTTCAATAAAATAAAATTATAATAAATTATTTATTTCTTTAGCAAATATTTATACAACGATTTTCATGCGTATCAGAAAAACTCATCAAGAGGTATATCAAAGTGTCTAATAATTTTCTATAAAATTGTAAAACTACGCGTAAGATCATCCAAAGTATAATATCAAACCTTTCAAGGCCCGCTCAAGTTCAAAAATGTTTTTATGTGATTTTAACGAGCGCGAATTTTGGCAAAAACGCGCGCGCGCGCCTGCAATAAAGGGAGGGGAAAAAGGATAGCTTACAACTTCAATTAAAAATTATTTAACGCCGTGGAAACGAGCGAGCGCGCGTGCGCAGAGTCGGCCGCGTTTCGACTAACGAGCTGCGCCGTATCGTTAATCACGCTTGATTTGCAAGCTCACCGCGCTGAAACCAGTACGAGTGACAGCGAGCGTCGGGTGTTCTTCCAACAATTTATGAAAGCTCTCCTCTTTCTCCGCTATACGCGCTTCCCTCTCTCTCATTCAGAGATTTTCCAGTTGATTGGCATTTTTCAAGCGATAGAGCATCTTTGCGCGTCAGTCTTTCGACGAACGTAATTTTCACGCTAGGAAGGATTGATGTAGAATCTGAGTTGTTGATTTATGGTTCAGTGCAAATTCTCTTTTGCACATTATTTTATACACATAATGTGGTTATAAATAGAGTTATATTGCGGGATATACTTTTGTTTAACGAATTTTTGGAATAGTTTGGACGGAGGCAGACAATAAACTAGAAATTTTGAGAATGATTACATTTTTCGTGTCAACACTTCAGTTAAGAAAACGAGACACATATTTATGTGCTGGTTAGATGGATAGCACTCACTATTAACTACAAAATATGAACCTATCTGTCCTATCATCACGTAGTCAAAAACGCATGAATCCTTCTGAAGATATAGCATATGATAAAATCATCACAAACGCGTCATCATCGCTATATATAAAACAAACCCCTACATACAGTTCAATTATATACAAGAAACAGAGTTTTATTTAAGATTAGTAATTAAGATGGCCGATTCGCGAAGTAAAAAGCACATCTCATCCGAATACAACGCTGAAGCTCGTACCAATCATTTGCGAATGCACATCATAATTTCTGTAAAAGTTAACGGTATTTTAATACACGATTCGAAAGAGCTCGGAAACACATCGCACAACACACCGACCCCGTGCAACTGTAAAAAAAACGTCCGGTATAACAAGCACAGACGCTCGCGCGTATGAGTAAAACAAACGTAAATCATCGCAATCGAAAAGGATCCCGCGCGGTGCACAGTCCTGTACCTACGTATATATGATCATCGTCGCCCAATCGCATGTATGAAAAGAGAAAGAGAGAGAGAGAAAGAAAGATGCAGAGAGAAAGAAGACCGAAAAAAGGTAAACATCGATCAGCCGGGGCGTTGCAAGCATATATATAAAAGGCATATACACACGATTGCGCTGATCGCGGGGCAATCCTCAGCTATGACACGAGAGTTACAAGCTCGCGCGCGCGGCCCATTCTTCATTGTAATTGATTCGTAAAGAAAGCGATTTTATCGGTTTCACGAGCGGCCCGACGTGATGTATCGCGCGCGTGCGCTTACACTTATATATACATACGTATATATATACGCACACAGAGACACAGACACGTTCGCGCGCGGCGCTGACCGATTATATCGAATCTATCGGCGAGCTAATTGTAAGTCGCGGCGCGCCGATCGCGCGACGTCCGAAATTTATTCCTCGCGTATACACGCACACACACATACTGCAGCGCACACGACTCTCATACCCTCCGCGCGTGCAAAAGGAAGAGACGATCTTTCGCTCCCCCGTACCTCTCCCCTACCCCAACACGATCCGACAATTGGTTAAGTGCGATAATAGAGCAATTCCAGTCCGCTTTAGAGGAACTTTATGACTCGGCTCTCTCTCTCTCTCGCACCCCGCTGGTATGGCGAGAGAAGAGGGATGAGGCGCGTGGAAGAACGGTTATGGCTGCCGGCGGCGACGACACCCTCTATATATACGCGTGGCGGGTGTGTATGAGTGTATATGTGCTCACCTCTAATGGCCGTGAAATAATTTTTCTGACACTTTACGCTCGCTGGGTTAGCGGCACACATACATGGCTGTATAGGTATATCGCTTGTTCATCGCTCGGGTCGCTGTCAAAACAGGCGATTTGCCGGCTTTTTTACGAGCGTATACCTATATACAGTTCGGGATGTGTGTCGAGGTATTGTGCAGTGTGCTTATACTCTGACTTATTGTCGAGCAATTTGTTCGGATTCTTTTGCGTTGCATATATGGAGTGTGTTTATACAGCCCGGGTTATTTACGACGTGGGATGTTTAATTTAATTTGATTAATTTACGGCGGATTAGAATACGCGCGTGCTGCTGCTGCTGCTATACTGTTGTTGTATGGGTATGGGCAAAATTTATGCGAATATTTTGATGAATTAATTCAATTACGAGCGATAATGCTAAACGTTATTTGTTTAAGAATGAAGCTACGTAGCATTAAGTGTTAATTAAACGAGGGAAAATAAATGATATATATACGAATGATATTTATATACAGGATCATTAATACGGGATATTATTTAACACCCTGCGTGCGTGCATATTATACACACTGTGCGTAATAAATATTTTTATAGCCACGGCGTCAATAATAATAATAAAATGTTATTAACCCGATAAATTTTCTCTCGACTGCGCAGTAACCGTGTTCCCGGAAAAAGCAAACAAAAACTACGCGCGCGCATAATGAGCTGGGTAATTTGAGCTAAAGTCTTAATTCGGACGACCTCCTTGTTAACGATATCGCGCGAGCGCTCGTTACATGCAAATCCTACGCACAATCCGAATCTAGAAAGCAGGGAAACACACGAGCGCTAATTTTTTTTTTCCCTGAATTTCGCAGAAATAGCATTCAGAGTGAGAAGCGCACGCGCATCGTGGGACGAGACTGAGGTATAACGGCTTACGCGCTATAGCTGCGCTACAGTTGCCGACGGAACGCTTCGCGCTCTCTGTACACACACGCGCACTGTACACTCGAGCTCTCGGTTTAAGTGCCCGGCGTTTTTTATAATTGCCCCGCTATGTGTGTATGTTTAGATGCGTAATAAATGAGTTTTTTTTTCAATTAACTGTTTAGTGGTCATTATAGAGCGCTACGTGCGTTGAATGTAACGAATGCATTATTCCGTATGTCGTGATTTTGAATTATGGTAGGTTATGGTACGGCTGCGTGGTTGTAGGGTTGTTGTAGATGGAGAGATATTGTTTTTTATAGAAATGTGGTTCGGTGTATTGATTTATTGTTTTGTAGGCGTTGATTAATTTGTAGTAATTTGCAATCAAATAACAATTTAACACCTTAGGTTTTATATCCGTGTTTGTACGAATTAATTTTCGCGTTATTAATGTGTCTGCTGTACAACAGTTTTTATTCAATTTCGTTATAGTAACGACTTTATGAGGTACGATAAATTAGAAAATAATTTCCTTTGTGAAATTTTTCGTAATTAGTGAAAATATTTTTCTAAAATATATAACTAAACAACAAGTTCATAATTTTCCGATCAAACAAAAGAATTTTAATTGAAAAATTAACTTTTACCAGCCATAAAACATCGCTCTAAGCCTGTTGTTTTGACGTTAGAATGGTCAAGGTTGTAATCCCGATCTTTCCTGAAAATCTCCAACCCAAACCGCTCGACTTCCCTCAACCTCCCGCGTACGTGCAAAATCGCTCCAGATATTCCCCCAAAAATCCAGATCACCTTTCTTCCACCGCTAAAAAAAAACCCTCCTAAAACCCCGAGACCTCCCAACCTCACTCTCGGTCTCATTGTCTCCGTCGACTGCGGGGTCACGGGCCATCAGCTCATAAAGCCCATTTCCTAAAACATTGCGCAACCTATGCGCCGGCGCACCCCCGCTGCGAAAGCGTAGCAAGGCCGGGCCGCGGAACGACACAACAACGCCGCCGGGGTGCTGCTTTTCCGGAGCAAGGCCGCGCAATTGCATCACACCATAGGCACGCGCACCTGCACAAGCCTGCGCTCTTCTTCTTTTTTTTTCGTGCGTCGCATCGTCGCCAATATACCTGTCGTCACGCGCTGCAACGCTACCCTGACCCTCGTAAATTACCAGGCGGCAGTGGAGAGAGGAAAAAAGAGGGAGGCTGAGTGTGTATCGCAAAAACGCGCGGCAAAGTGCGTTAAAACGCATAACGGAACGTAGTGGGCGAAGGACGGACTGTATGCGTGGATGCGAGGCAAGGTCAGCGTACTGCTGTAGGTTCCTCGGGGGTTGGATGCGTGCAGGATTCCAGTACGCGCGAGGTAGAGTTTTTAGGACGAGACTGTGCGCCACGCACGGGCGTGTGCTCTCGTTTTCCTTTGATGTCCCGGGAATTTCCGCAAACAGTCGCGGTTTTTGAGCTGGCGTTCGGTCAGCCCTCCGGCTCTCGATTGTCTTCGCCGTGTGGCTGACTTTCTTTCCTTTTTGCGCCGGGCCGGAGAAAGAGAGTGGATTTATGGTGGACGGTTGGCGATACGATGACCGAATTGAGGAAATTAGCTGGCATATGGTTTTTGCGGTAGCTGAGTAATTTAGTTTTTTTTACACATTGGTTGGTTTGATATTCATGAGGAATTAATCTCACGAGTAATAATTTGTTAAAAATTAAATAACGTTGAAAATAGAAAGTTACGTTTTCAAAGGCGATTTTTGTTATTCTTTTGCGTTAAGTTTAATATTACATCGCTCCGTGATTCCTTTGATACGCGCGAAACAGAAACAAGAATATTTTCATATACATACATACGCACGCGTGTAAAGATTTGTTGCACGCCGAAATGAATAAATATTCGTTTATTTCAAGCAATTTCACAGCACATTAATTAAAGCGCGATTTCAAAACGGCTTATCAAAAGCATTTTTGTTTGCGCACGTACAGAAAACTTGCCACACGCGGCCACATAAATTCATCCGCAATTCTTCGAGCGACAGCAAAAGAATCTCTCTCTCTCCGTCTCTTCTCTCCTTCTCTCCTTCCCTCTCTCGCGTCGCGCCGGAATTAAACGAAAAGTCCTTTCGAAATCGTCGCTCGCGCGCACACTCGTCGCGTGTATAGATTTTTCGTTAGCGCGAATTTCACTTGATATTATTTGTGTGTGTGTCCGAAACTTAAAATTCCTTACGCAAATTTTCGCTCGTCGCGTCGGTTCGTCGAGGCTATACGCGCGAGTGTAGAGGCCTCCGAAGGTTAACAATGAGGCCCGCTTGATTTATAAGTTCAACTCGGCGTGCGAGCACGAAGACGGCAACGAACAATATTTTGATCTTAATGCTCGTTTTGGGCGAAAGGTACGTGTACGGCCTGCTGGATGGGCGCGAGGTGAGCATAGGCGGCCGATGATGTCACTCGGCGCTCGTTGAGTATGTGTGTGTTTGTCGCGAAGTTTTCGACTGGGTGAAGTCTGAGCCCCCCGGGATCTCGCTTATCATTTTCGCGCATCTACACGCACGTAATTAATTTACGTAACCATTTTTTTCCCGAGTTTATTTTAAAAAGATAAAACTTATGCTGTGTGTATAAAATGTTATCGCGATGCTTAAAAGCTGGTAATGTTAGTCATATTAGTTTTTAATTGCTTTAATTGCTTTTTCTTGTAGATGCACTTTATCTGACGGATCTTTAAAGAATAATGCATAAAATGTGATTGTATGTAGTTGAACAATTTTTACATTTCTAGTAAGGAAATATTCAAACAAGAAGTAATTCGAAAACATTCTTCGTACTCGACATTAGGTATAAATGGCCAATAATTGTATTGTAATATTACCGAAACAGCATATTTTTGATTACATTATTTTAAATCCGTAACGCTCATAAATAAACGGTATAATCAAATTACTTCTTATCTAATTTGATTCGCGATTTTCAATAAAAACCATCCGCGCAATAAGCATAATAAATTTCTTAAAGCTTAATTGAAATATAAATTCTACAAAATACATGTTATTCCGCGTGTTTATCGCAGTGATAATAGAGATTATTAACCGGTTCTTAATGACAAATCTTAATTAATTAAGCCCATACGCGAGGAACATACTCATGCGCGTTATTCGAAAGGAACTACTGCTTGAGTCACTTCCTCCTCGGTTTGGACTTTCTCTTTCGGAGCTATAAAAAATGTCGCGATATCTAATTAAAAAATGTATGGCTTTAATTCGACTCCGGCTCGTTTCCTCGTTCCTTTTTTACCTCAAACTTGGAATTTCTTCTCCTGATGGCACAGAGAGATTGCCGAGGTGTATAAAAATCGCTAAGGTGTCGCGCAGAGCGATTCAACGGCCGAGCCCAAAGATGCGCCGCGATAATCCTGATGGCGTGACGTGCTCGCGGCCGCTAATGGAGGAGAGTCTCTTATAATGCGCGCTGCTCGACCTAGACGGCATACAAACAAATAAATTTTCGGCTCTGCGTCGGGAGTTGAACTAAGGCGCTAGGAATGCGATACGAGAAGATCGCATATTAATAATACGCACGAAATATATTGTTTTATATATACGGCAAGGTGGCGAGATTTATGAGATGCCTTCGTTTGTGTTCCCTATATACTGGCTCTCGGTCGATTTTGAAGTGCGTATTATAAGCGACACGAGTTTATACTCATTTAATCTATTATAGCGTTCACTTAATAATGATTTATTTGTACGAATCCATCAGCTTTGCGAGCGATAAACTAATTGCCTTTATTATCTTATTATGTTTCAGGTGAGTAATGGCGCTTCGGGGGAACAAAATAATCCGCGAGTAACCATTCTTCGGCTCTCGCGAGAGCGGCTTGTGTAAGTATTATATACCTATACACGCGCAGTGCAAGCGCAATATACCGACTCACCTTCGGGTGAGAAGATTAATCAAAACGAATACACGTCGCTAGGAGAGGGGGAATCGCGATAAGAAAAATTCCTAGCGTAAATATGGTGGGAGTTGTAATTTACGATGTAAATGGAGACATGTATTATTTCAACGATTAATCGCAAAAAGTATTATTTTTTTTTGCATAATTCATCGTCCCGATAATTTTTAATTGAAAAGAAAAAAAATAGAAATATTTTTATATAAAAATAGAAAAGTCACGTGCTTCTGCTCCCAACTTCACGAATTTCTTAATAACCACATTGAGAAGACCGTAGCCAACACTACCGGCGCGCCGCTCACGGAAAATTTATTACATCCACGCGACGCTGGCGTATATTTTCGGCGGTCGCGCTCGCGCGGCGCGAGTCCGTGACGCGATCGAGATATACGTCAATTCGTCGTTGGCTCGGCTTTTGAGAAAAGCCGCGTTATATACTCTGTCCGCTCTCTCCCACTCGCAGATTGGGAAGAGGGCGCTCAGCTCGTCCATTCGTCATAAAGCTTTTAACGAGGGTCAATTGCCGTCTCGCAGCGCGTAGTCGTCGTCTCGAGTCCAATGAGTGTATAAGCCGCCTCGATAACTGGGTCGACGCACGGCCCGGATTCGTCGAGGCGAATAGAGCGAAGAGCTCGAAATGGAAATCACGGAGCTTCTTCTACGATTTTTCGCGGAAATAGTGAATTGAATTTTTTTTTTTTTGCTAGGCGTACTGCAGAATGCTACATAAATTCACTAATAAAACTCACTCGAGATTCTTATCAAAGCGCCGAGTCTTAAAGCACACACACACAGCGTATGGAAAAAGGAGCAGCGCGAACAATGAAATCAAAAAGTGCGAGGAGCGCAGTCGGCGATATTTATCAGGCTCCTTTCCGGATGGATTTATACTCGCGCACACGCGCATAATCCGTGTAGTGCGAAGGCATATCGCGCTCGGGCGAAAAGACGTTCCGCCTCTCTCCCTCCCTCCGCGTGTACAACAGTTCGCGAAGCGCGATATTGCATTTATAAAAGGTGCAACGACTCTGTGTATATGTGTATACATACATACGCACATAAGCGGCATACCCGCGCGATCGACAAGGCGATCGGTACAGGCGTTTTCGTGGTTCGGACATTGCCGGTCGGCTCTCTTTCGCTCGTCGATTGAGTTTTCTCTTATCCAGCCATGCTGTCTTGTCATGATCGTAGGTGTACGAGCGTTCGGTATGCCCGTGTGTGTGCAGTGTCAATTTTTTGTGTACGTATAAAAAGGGAACGGTTGTTTGTGTCTGTATAGACGTTGGAGGATAACTAGGATAGACGCTGTTACATCAACTCATGCTACGAGCTTGTAATGCGCGCGTGTGTAGGCTGATGGTTCGTGGCTATTTCGGTACTCGTGTTTGTACTTCCTATCTAACATAGTTTTCACTTTACATCGGCAAGCTCGTATATGAAAATTATATGCATGTATCTCGAAATACCGTTGTGGATTTAAAAATCGTTTTTAATTGAGAAAAATATACTGGTGTGCGCTATCTAATCAAACTCTGTGAATTAAAAACCATAATGTGACAAGTACGATGGAGCATAATTAATTTATAATCAGCATAAATAAGTCGTAACTCATTTCCACTTTCGAACACAATTGTTTCACTTTTGACCGCATCTTATCAATAACTCGTCGCAATAAATAATCAAGCCGAGCGCGCAGAACCCAAATAACTCATATACAAAATGAGTCCCATTCCTAGTTTATCATCGCGATAAGACAAAATACTTCAAACCGGTTCCCTTATACTTACACACACGGACAAATCTCAATTAATCGCGCAAAAATTCACGTACATTCAGGTACCTCAAAATAAGCACAAATACATTCTTCCGGTTATAATTGTACACACATGCGCTGTGCAGATAACCGAGTCGAGATAGCCGCACGCGCCGAAGAATTTGAACAAACGCCGACCGTGACTTTTTCCCTCATACCTATATATGCAAAAACAACTAACGCGCGTACGGGGATTACGCGCGAATCACGTTACAGTGCCGAAAGGTGTACCCCGTGGCTAAAAGGAACATAAACGCAATGTACCTATAACGTGGCGTTTGTGTGTGTGTGTTGTCGGCTCGCACGCGAAACGCTCGCTTTGAAACCGTTTCTACACCCGCCGCCGCCGCCGCCAAACCAAGTACAAATGCATTTGCATACGTGTGTATGGGGCGTGTGTGTATATAGGTATAGAGGAGAGCCGCCATACATATATACAAATGCGACAGAGCCGCGGCGGGATAGCTCGTAGTCGGCTCTCCTGATTAACATGGAAGGCCCTGAAACACCTGCCTCTCTCTCTCGTTCCCTCTCTTTCGCTCTTTCTTTCTGCGCGATCGCGTCACAGAGCCGCGTTCGAGTTCTTTCGCGAGAGAGAGAGATAGCGTATATATACAGAGCATGTACATGTACGGGTGATTATGTGCACGGGTGTGTGCGCGGGCTTTCTCTCGGACTTGTGGCGTCATTCTTCTTCCTTTGTAGTAGTATCATCGGCGGTGAAGACAAAATATATACAAAGTATCTAACTGTTTGATAATCGAAGTGTCTGTTCAGTAAATGTGTAATTTTATTATTTCTCAATTTAGGAAAATAATTTAAGAGAGCGCGTTATATTGACGTTTTGTGCGACTGCGGTGTCGATTACGTTGTCATGATTCGTATAACTAATTTAAGGAAACTTTATTCGACGTGGTAGCACGATGATTTATTAATTTTCGTTACATTATCATCGTGTTACCATCGGAGGGAAGTTTTTGGAATGAATGAAGACTGATACATAACAAACAGCGTGTATGATTTATGGGCAAACTAAAATTTAACCTGTGGCTTGAAACATTTCGTGCCATCGCGCCATTAACTAATTCTGATAACCTGGATTATTAAAGTAACAAGAAACAAGCTATAAATTTCGTTTTTTTTTGCTCCCTTCGCATATAATCACTCTCACATTATTCAAGCTTCATCATTCCAATGTCACTTGAGAACAAATAAGCTCCAAAAGAAGCAATAAACACCACCTCTGCTCTTAACGAGGGTAAAAAAAGAAACTTATTTTCTTGATCCTATAAATAAACCGGCATACCATATTTGTCATGTTTCTTTAACCTTACAAAAAGATTGCATCTCTATTATTCTATATAAATAATTTAACTTATTATATCCATACAACCTCTCTACTTTTAACTTTTATAACATTAAAGTTATATCCTATACGTCTACCACATTGCCATTTGAAAACGCCAAATACCTCCGGGCACACACACGGATATATAAGTGCACACCTATCCCGCGCTTTCACAAAAGAAAGGAACAATTTTCTCATCACGGCTACAGCGCCGACGTTAGACTGCATAATCCGTTTCTAACGACGCGCCGTGCCCACAGTAACACTGCACGTCGTGTTATACCGTCAGCGCTGCTCGAGACACCTTGACGAGCCCGTATATACACACACTCTCGCCGCTCTTTCACCTGCGCTGCACAAGCATCACCTCACCGCGACAGTCCGCTCATTACACACTATCCGCAAAACGTGTGTGTATATACGCGAGAGACTTTGACCGCCGGGTCCATGATTAACGAGACGAGCGAACGGGAGGGCCGAACGATAAAGCCGTTAACGATAACGAACTCGAAATGCTCGCGATCGAGTATACGTGTGTATATGTTCGCGGGCGAAGAATACACAACGGTGTATGTATATACCTATATCGATGTCTCTCTTTCGCGCGAGGACCACGCTCGCGCTTTCGTTACGGATTTGCCTGCAGTATATATGTATAGGTATATGTATACCTTCGATCGCCTCCCTCGAGAGGGAGGAGGGCGTGTGTATGTGTGTGTATCGGTGTATTTGTACGCGAGCAGCAGTTATACGCGCTCGGAGAGCAGCTTAATTAAGCGTTTAAGCGATGAAACTGGTTCTCTCGATCGCTTCTCTCTCTCTTTCTCGGGGGACGCTGACCGGCTTCTTCGTTCCCTCTTTGCGCGTTGTTCTTCGCTCGATCTACACCGTGGCCGTCTTTCGACGTTCAAGGAGAGGGAGAGAAGCTGAACGTCCGCTTTGCGGGGGTAGGTGTGCATTTCGGAATCGATGAACTTTGATGCGCCATTCCGAACTCGAACGATTGCGCAACGGGGGAGTATAGAGGGGGGAAGCGGAACGCGGTGCTGTCGCGCGACAAGTGTTTTGTGGGAAATTATACCGAGATCTCTTAATCCTCGTTAGCCGAGGAATTACCTGTTTACATCGTGTCTCGTTCGCCCTTTTTTCATACTATTATCTCGCGAGCGAGGGGGCACCGAGTCGTTATCGGGACTTTTACATCGGCGTTGTTAGAGCCATTTCGTGGTCCGCAAAGCTTTTGTCTTATAATTATTATATGAAAACCGGTAGAGTTTATATTTTTTTTATTTTTGAATAAATATTTTAGCCTTGAAGTTTGTTTTTATCTTAAATTTTTTATAATGATCATTATTTATATTACACGTCCCTTAGTTGAATTTGTTTGAATCAGACATCACTATTTCCGAAGAATTATTCAAAATTAAATACAGGAAACTTATTGTACTTATATTGAAGTATTCATTTATCACTGAATTAATGTTACAAATGGTTTAGCAAACCGGAAAAGAAAAACCCATTAACTTACAAATCGCAAGTATAAACAAAACCCAAATGAAAATTGTCGTAAGTACGTAATGCTGCTAAATGTCTTTCTTGCCTCCCAAATGAATATCCCATCCGACGAACACTATGTAAAATGTATCAGAATACATGCCTCACTCGACTTGCTCGATAAAGTATGTAAATTCTCCTCGGAGCAATTTTTCTAAAATACCTCTCTCTCTCTTTTCCACATGGCCATTTAAAATTAAAATGAGCAAATAATTGATAAAAGTATGGGTAAATTATTGCAGGAGCTGCTTATATACCTTACAGAGGGATGCAAAAGAAGCTCGGCGCATAACGAAACTACAGCACGACGGACAAAACGAAAGTATGAAAATCTCCAGAAGCGCTGTAGCGCGGGCAAAAAGCTTTTGGATTTTGTAAATAAGCTTTACGTAATTCTCGAGCGATATCCTTCCATTGTGCGTTAATGGCGTCGCGCGGCAGGGCAGTGCGCGCCCGCGCCAGTGCAAATATGCAAATACATCTGCGCGCATGCGGCGGCGGCGCCGGTAGTGCGGCCCTGCTGCTGTACGCGAAGCCGGGGGTGCATTAAGGGATTTATACGCCGGTAAACACGCCTCGGTTATTTACGCTGCTTTTTTTACATATTGTTTGTTTGCCCAAGTGCTTCGTTAATTCTTCTTTCTTAGTCTTCTTTTTTTCGGTAGTCTGGTGTTTTGTAAATTTAATTTTTTGGTAGGTTTACAAGATTGCTTACATTGTTGTTTATCGCGAAGTAGCATCAGTAATTAACGGAATTTTTAAAATGGTCCTATGGGGTTGATTTAAGATTTAATTTATTAAAGCTAACATAGTGCAGTTTGCTCCATTTCGAAACTGACTAAAGAAGAGTGTAGAAAGGCGACTTATAGCGAGAATGTGAGGCAAAGAAATCGTGGGCAGCCGCCTTTAATATAAATCAAACTTATATTTCTAAGATAGTTTCATTGAGCGAAGGTTTCGACGGCTCACTGGGAAGCCCTCACAAATTTAAGTCTCGCGAAAAGTAAGGGTGGCAAAGCACAGACGAATAGGGCTACACGATGTAGCAAGATTAATCTTGATATTGTATTGTCTTGCCTCAATATACAAGACAATAATCGATACAATATTTATATACAGTTTTCGATACAATATCAAGATTGTGATGTCAAGAATGTAAAGAA
>UXGD01000772.1:0-46804 GCA_900474315.1 Torymus auratus
GCTGATTTTGTGATAAGAAAGAGGAGTGGAAATAAAGATTTAAGGTATTAAGGAATTTAGACGTTTATGAGAGACGTAGGAATTATTGTGACGTAGTAGTGGCAGCATCGATTATCAAATTATGTTGGATTATTGAGTTTGGCCACATACTATTAATTTGCATAGCTAATAAAGAAATTATGTTTACGCAATGCGGGGGGAGCAAGTGCTAACATTACAAGACAATGTATTTACCTTCATTTTTGTATTTTTCTCTTAGCTTCTTAATTTTAAATGTCTATCTATTATCTCAGTTCGCGGTTCTATACGATATGCCAAATATAATTAATAAGAACTATTATCAACTTGTTGCGTATGGATTCCTATTCTTGTACATAAAACTTTTCTCGACCTCATCATAAAGATGTTTAAAACTAATAAAAACGAGCATAAAATATCAAGTAATTCCAAAGGTTAGATAACTAATTCACCGTAATTTATTCTGCTTTAAACACTCATCATTCACCGTCAAAGAACACCACTCTGTTGGAATTGAAAATTATAATCACAACGAAACACCTCCGCGGGAGGCTTATACAAAGTTTTGTAGCGCGGAAAAAACCGTTTGATCGATTTATAAATAAGTAGAAATAGCGCGCACTCAGCGGCTCACGAGCTATGAGAACGAACGAACGAACAGAGTGCAAGAGGGAGAGAGAGTTGGAAGAACCTATCGGCTGTCAAAGTTGACAGATTCCAACTTTACGCAGGGCGCGAGAAAAGTGGTGGTAGGACGGATGAAAGAGAGAAAGGGAGAAAAGAGAGAAAACGAGATTGATCGATTGGTTTTCTATTCAGCCGCAAGATGCACACCATCTGCGCAGTTTTCAGCGAACGCTCGCCGCGATAACGAATATTATATGAAATATAAAAATCGTATTGCGGTAAATGTGAAATAAATGTGCGGGAATCGATACTTGAGCGAGATTTTATTAATTTCAATGTGTATATCGCTGAAATGTGGATATTTATATTTTCTTTTTCTTTTGTTGCAGGTACGTACATTTCAAGTGGAGAGAATATTTTGTCGGCGAAATGGTTATTACTGCATTTCAAACATTCCTGTAAATAATGACAACTTCTGAGGTAATTACTTTTGAATCTTGGTACCTTTACATGCAAAGAAAACGCTATCATTTCTCTTTCGTTTGTTGAGAATCTTATGTATTTTTCTAACAATACACTAATAGTGCGAAAACAAACGGTGAATGGCTTTTCTTACTTTACTTATTCCATTTTATTAATTTACATTTTTTTATTTACTATGTTTTGACTGATAAATATGCAACTATATCATATTTTTACTCTGTGATATATCTGTTAGGTATCTGAAACATTCTTGAAAATACACATACACACACACATTGATATACTTATTTGTATGTAATTATGGCTGATATTTTATCATTGTGTACTTTGATATATTTTGTACTCATATACATTACAAGTAGAAAGAAACCGACTTGTGATGTACATAAGAGACGAAGTTACACGATTGTTTAACGTTTATATTAGAGGCTGATAGTCTAAGGTAGGATTGTAATAATTCTTGTGTTATTCAAAAAACCATCTGTAATTTTGTGGCGCTAATTTTGTTAATAAATAATTTAGCTTGACAAATGTCGTCGAATCTAGCCGACGAAACATGTTTGCTAGATTACAATTTTAGTATCTTCAAGTGAAAAATACTAGAAGCAATCAATGAAGCTTGTAACTTTAGAGGTGTTCTAATGCAAGTAATTTAGCAATTAACAAATTTAATAGCTCTGTAATATTAATGGAACAATTACTTGAAATTTATATTATTCGTGCTTTCTAACAGTTCTCTCTGTGCATTGAAAATGTAGTTCACAGAGGTCATTGACCTACAGCAATGTACTCAACGGTTAGTAACACTTTTCATCAATCTTTTCTATTAGTATCATTAACGAACATTCCATCTCTTTCAAAACAAAGCAACCGTCAGCACTACTGTTATTACACAAAACACTGAATTCCCACCATCAAACTTCGAGGCTAATCAGAAAATCCATCCTTGCAAACGAGATTAGACTCTCGAGCATCATGCAGCAGCTCTTCATGAAAATGAAAGTGGATTAAAGCAAGGAGACAAAAAACAAGGGAACGAGACAAAAGCAGTAAGCAGGAAGAAGAATAAAAAAAAAATACGCGAGAGAAAGCAAAGATGCATAAAAAGCGCGAGAGAGCGGTATTAATGCCCCGGGTGTTAAACAAAGAGAGCCGGCGACTAGAGCGAGAAGCGCCGGAGGTGCGCAATCTTGACGACTGAGAGGATGAAGATCACAGCTTGAAAGACGGGTAGAGGAACTGGGCGACGAAGAAGACGACGACGAGGCGGCAGGCAGTTTAGATCTCTGCCGCGCGATAATATTGTGTGTGCGGCGAGCGAGTATTTGCCCTCTCGCCTACGCTTTTACCCTACATCTCGAGCAAATACTCTCTCCCACACTCTCTGCTTTTCTCTTTCGCTTAGAAGCTAGGCGAAAGAGAGTCGCATGACGACTCGCTCGCCTAATCGCGTCCATCTCTCGCTGCTCTATGTGTGCCTGGGCTAATCGACGTTTGGTTACCGGCAATGTTTGCGCGCGCGCCTCTGCTGTGGTCTTCATTTCCAGAAAAGTTAGATGGCGAGGTTTGATTGGGTCCCGGTCTCCCGTCGCGAATGATGCTGGAATGGTTTTGAGAGAAGAGGGAGAGAGAAGCGGACTTTGAACTCAAGAGCGCGGCTGTGGGTTAGGAGACGATCAGTGATGAAGCCGCTGGGATGGACGATTGTTCAGCGTTGAAGCATATTCCTTGTGGAGGAGAAGTGCTTTTGAGATGCTAATATTTGTGGGAATTGATGAGCTGATGTTACTGTGTTTGTACAGTGATTTTAATGAAAAATAAAATGTTGTAAATTGCAATGTCAGTTTACTTGCTACTATGGTCATTATTAGTAATGAATGAACTTAAAAGTTAAGAGAACAGAGGTAGTATACTGTATTGTTTTTATTGATAATAAAAGATTACCCTTAGTAAATTAATTTTATTACTTTAAATTGAATTCATTACATTATAAGCTCTATTAGTTTACCTTAACGTTCAAACGTTCGAAAACAACTTTATAAAAAATAAAAATTATTAGATTGCTTAGACAGACTACACTGACAACTTACATCCGACCAATTCGAATTTCATTACAACTGCCTTAGAACCCAACAACGATCTCTTCATCGTCCCATCTCTAATCGTACCAACTCGAGGACTCGCGCTCAAATGCACTTAAGCTTATCGCTCATTACACGCCCACACGCCGGCGCTGGCGAAAATATCGCTTATCGCGCGGGCGATCAACGCTTTTGCGCTCGCACGTGTACAAGCAAGCAGGAGAGAGGGAAGCTCAAAGGCTTGCCGTAGAGATTTATCAGGGTCTGAGAGAGGCGCGCGTGGAAGTGCCGACGAATTTCCTCGAGAAATGAACGCACACATACACGCGCGGGTTCGCGACGCGTCTGAGGTTTCGACGAGTTCTCGTGTGTAGAGATTAGCGAGTGGAATGGTGATGTGGATTTCGAAGTGTGAAAGTTAATTTCATGTAGTTATTGACGTTTGCACAATTGAGTAAAAGTATCGCCGTGGTTCAACATCAGTGTATATTCAGTTAAATCCCCATTGTTTCCTATAAAAAGTAAATCATGCAAAATATTTGAAACTACTGAAGAAGATATACAGAGTGTCAGAGACGATTAACCTACCCCTTTGCTCACTAATACCAAAGCAAATACCTTGTGACAACTAAAATGAATACCGCTTTCGCCACTAAATTACCCAAGAAAACATATCTCAACGTTGACATCCGCAACAACCCCGTTCCTAGAATTCATCCCCGAAACAAAACACGTACCGCATTTCAAATCCCTACCCTCGCAATCCTGAAAAGCCACGGCAAAAGACACTCTCGAGAGCCCGGCCGTCCTCAGCCCCCCCGCGTACGCATATATATATATATATAATCGGCGCCCGTACACCGGTGGCGCACAATAATATCACTGTAATTACACATGTCGCGTAACATCGAATTTGCACGTTGGAATTCTGATATTACTATGCGCGAGGAGAGGGCCTCCGTCCGCTAGGGTGGTGTATTAACCGCGGAATTTCATCCTACCACTTACCGCGTGCTCCTCTCCGGCTCTGAGCTCTCTCCCGCACGTACACATGTATGTAATTACATGATCGTGTTAGTATCAAAATACATAAAGCGTCAAATTGCCAATGTATCGTTACCGTTGAACTGAGGCTGAGGGCGAGTGAGAGGAGGGGTTAGAATTAAATCTCGATGCACTAATGATGTAAACACGATATGGAATATTAGGCGCGCACGCGCGAATTGGAAAAGTCGGCAGCGCGCTGTGATTATCGTGTGCTTGTGGAGCAGAAGTGGATGGAATTGTAGTTTGTGGCAATCTACCAGAAGGTTAGGTGTACGGTTTGCATGTTTTGTAGATAATAATTGTTTGCATTTGCGGATGAAAGATATTTTTAGAGGTTGAGTGAAAGGATAAAAACAATAATTTCAAAACCTTCAGAGGGTTACTTTGACATGTATATCCCTTACATGAACGACCGTAAAGCGGCCCACGCAACCATATAACACCAAAATACTCCGCAAAAAAAATTCAATTTACACGCTACAGTTTATTCAGAATTTCGCTTTTATCTTCCAACCATCAATATCTAAGGCAACACAAAGGGCTTTGGCCGCACAACTGGGGTTTTCTGCCGTCGCAGCCCGATCGACAACTTCATTCGTAACGGTATTTTACACGCGCTTTTTTTTTCTCTCTCAATGAAATGAGAGAAAAAAAAACTGCACACTAACACGTCACTGCGCGCGCACATAAACACACCAATTCAACCTCATATTTCTTTACTCGCATTTAACAGAACAAAGTCAGTCGACCTTTATATGCGCTCAGCGCAACCACCGCGAACGCGCTGGCACTTGCAAACTCCACATACACATAGAGAGAGAGAGAGAGAAGCAGAGCCGGCGTCGTCGTCGTCACCGACAACAGTTTTTTTCCTCGCGAAAAATCTCTCTTCTCCAAAAGACCCGTCAAAGACCTCGCGCATAACGAGCCCTGCGCTCTCACGGGTCTCTCTCTCTCTCTCTACGCGTACGTGGATCAAAAGAAATCACTCTTTCCCTCTCCAAAAATCATTCTCTCTCCCCCGCCCTTCGCGTACATGCTCGCACCTACCTGCGCGATCGATAATTAAGCGGCCGTTTTTACCACACATACGTGTCGAAATCGAAAATCTCGGGCGGTGTGGAAATGCAATTTCCGCGGTGAGTCGACCGCGCGAAACGGCTTGGAAAATACGACTTGCTACGGTGCTCAGGGGGCTTTTGACAAAACTCTTTTGCGCGTTTTTCAAGTGGCACACGTGTAGGGCTTTTTTTCGGGGTGCGGTCAGAGGCCGCGATTCCTTTGTGGCAGTTGTAAGGTTGTAGCGGAAGCAGAGGTTCGAGGTGTACGCGCTTAGGAGAATGTGCAGTTTCGGTGGAGGATATTTTCTGGCGTAGGATTGGCGCACTGATGTGGTCGGAATGAAAGGATTCTTTTGGTTGGTGTTTTTTGGTGGCTAGTATGTTAGGTGGAGAGAGATTTTAATGGGGTTTACGTAGTATGAAACTCGAAAGATTTAATTATTGTTATACTACATTCAATATAGAATACATAAGAATCTCTTAAGTGGATGGTCAAAATATTGTGGGACTGGTTATCTTAGGGTAAATCATTCATACACGCGTAGTAATTCGAAAGAGGTTATCAGAAAAATGGAAAAACTTGGAATACGAGTGTATCTACCGGTTTAACAAAAAGGTAAGCCTAATGTTTAACAACACACAACATCTGTAAAATGAAGGAAAGCGGGAGTGCTCCGAAGACAAGTATAGAAAAAGCCTCAGGGTTGACCGTGCTATGTATACATTGAAATAAGTGCCTGAGAAATTGAAATATTTACGACATAGTTATTTTCTTTCGCTTTTATATTACACATTGCTTTTAATATTTGCATTTATAATGCCTCGTCAAAATAACGTGTAGTGATTGCTTAAACAAATAAATAAAAAAAAAGCAAACAGTTAATATATTGTTAGTCAGGTATTTTAATGACTTTGAATGGTGTTAACGGAGATAGTTTCTTAAATTTTATATTATTTATCGTCTGCACTGTCCCTTATACCAGTTTTAACGGAATGCCTGAAATTTATTGTATAAATGACAGTTCGGATGTGAATTTTCATTTTATTTTTAGTTTAGATTACTTTTAATGCGCTCTGACCTGTAATACTATGATATTACAATTTTTAATTATAATTTTAACCTTAATTTGACTTTTTTATGCTCTCTGTAATATTTACAATGTGATATGACTTATTCCGTCTGTGACCTACAACCGACTGTGATAATTACGTCACTTTTCAGTATTTTAAATATTAAACGTACCTGATTATGCAGAGATGTATTTACACATATATTTGCGCTTCAAGATTTTGTAATTCAATTCCAAATAAACTATATTTCTATTCTATTCTCCAACGCATTAGTTTACCAAATATATTATAATAAGACGTTTCAAGACACGAATAAGTTTCTAAATAAAATTATAGAAAAATGACTCAATTTGAGCAAATTTGTATTCCTCGGTTATTTTCTTATCGTTCGAAAAATAAGTTAGCTTCACGTCTATATTATCTAAAATTACCTTCAACATACTCTCTATTCAATTATTGGCATTGAAATTCTATATCCGTAGAATTCTAAGAATTGCACAATTTCCGGATAAGAATCATTCTTTTTTTTCCAGTGCGAATCAATTTCCCATCCGAAGCGTACAGGAGGCGTACGAAAAATCGCGAGATTGAAATATCAATCGATCCCACCAGCTGCAAAATTCGGTATAAGCTGCTCTTCCTGCCTCCCGAATTCAACCTTCTCCTCGTCGTCCCAGTCCCGACGCGCCGGGATTTTCATGAATCAGCGACTCGGCGAATCTTGAACGAATTCACGAGCGTAATTTCGCGCCGTCCGGCGCTCTCCGTTTCCGCGACGACGACTTCTTGAACTCTGTCCCTCTTTCTCTCGTCGTCGGATTAACCGGTTCATCGCCCGGCGTCCTCTCTCGCTTATTTTCATGGAACGCGAGAGAGGGAGAGAGAGTTCGTATTAATTGTCACGCTTCTCTCGGCCTATTTGTAGTTCTCTCGGATGGATGGATGGAGAAGAAGGGGAGGGACACAGAATGAAAGTTTGCGTTTCAGGAGTGTTTGCGACTGAGCCGATGAGTTTGCGAACTGGAGCGTCGCTTTTTTTTTAATTAGAAGAAAATTTTTTTTATTTAGTGCGGTGTTAGCACTGGCAATAACTTGATTACATGTTAAACGTAAGTTTTTAACGTAAATTATAGCTGCCAACATTTTACAATTGATGTCATTTGAAGAGATGGTTACAAAGATAGAGCGCGGGAGATGAAGATAAACAATACGCACAAAGATCCAGACTGATTTTAAAAAGTTGAAAGTTTCGCGTAAAGAGCGTAAAAAAAGTTGGGTGATTTGTTGAAAAATTCTATGCGCCGCACACGCGGTGTAATGAAGAGTGCAGGTGCGGGTCTTTGAAGTTTAGCCGTATAATGACACATACGGCATATAACGTCAAAGGCCGTCAAACCGGAATAAAGTCGTCGCGAAACTTTTCAAGCACTATTCAGAGAGGGAGAGAGAGAGAGAGACGGTATTTTATTCGTAAAGTTCGACAAAGGACTACTTAGAATTATGATGAATATTTATAGTAATTCGAGTTAGATTTTCAGGATGATGATCACTTGACCTACCTCGGTGTAAAAACACGTAGAGCTGTGCCATGTATAAGCCGTGTCGACTTGATGAATATGCAAAGATTTCGAGTAGCAGGTATTATAAAATTTAAAAACGTACACAGATGGCTGAAAAGCTTCATCGCGCTGTATAGCCATCAACAATAACCGCAACATTCGTATATAATATGTATATTAAGTATGCGTTTGCTTTGCGAACTGTATTCTGCAACCAAGCTAACATTACGTTAACTAAACTCACATTGTAGAACCAGAACTTCGGTACTTATGAAACAATAATAACATCATTGATTACTTACGATAAAGCGGAGTTCGTTGACAGACACACCATCAATAAATTTCTTCCTACAAACTTCCACCTTGTTTGGAACTTAACAAAGTCCTTTATCATCCACTCAATCAGCAAAGTACCCTGTGCCATCCTAGTTCTTCTTCATCATCATAACCTGATTATCAATCACTCTCATTACAGATTCTTCCTTGGCAATTTACACGAAAGAAGGAGTAGTCTAGTTTGAAAATCAAATACCACCCTCGAGAAGTTAATTTTCTCAAGAGCAAGCGGTTGACGACACATTGACAGCATAACATAGCGCACCGGAGAGTTATCTCTCTCTCTCGTCTAAAAAGCTCATATTGAATGAGGCAGATATATATGTATTCTCCATAACCTACACAGAGTGTACATATAAATACCGCATTAAGCTCTTGCAGCGATCGACCTCACTTCCTCCACCACCCGATTCAACACGATCAAGAGAGAGAGAGAGAGAGAGCTCGCGATGCATACACATACACACCACTGCTACCTTTTCCTCCCCATCTCTCTCGCGCTAATTTTTCTACATCGCGACTCTTTTCCCCTAATGCGTGTGCGCTCGGGGCTTGATTAAACGCGCGATGCATGCTTCTTCGTTCGTCTTCTTTCTCGCGTCCCTCGCTAATTGTATTTGCGGGAGGGTAACTCTCTCTCTCTCACGCGCTGATTTATTCCGTCATTCGTCGCTGATTACTTTCTTCAAAGGTGCATCTGTATGGGTATACGTGCACGCAGTAGCGGTGTGTCATTGTGTCGTAGTATGTCGTCGTAAGCTCGTTGGGTCTGAAAGGAGAGAAAGGTCGTGATGGTGAGGTAGGGTTTTAATTCTGATACCGGTAATTTTGGTTTCGAATGGAGGTTGCGGAGGATCTTTGAGTTCAGTGGTTACAAACAAGTAGAAGGATAATAATCGGATAATGTTTAACATGAAAACATTTCTTTGTGGAAGTGTGAACAAGTTTGTTGAGGATGTTGAACTATTGTGACGTCAGTAATCAATGAAACTAAAGTCAACTGACAAAATGTGACAAAGTTCATTCGATATTATTGTACAGTCAGTAGTTACAGACAATTGTGGTAAGACATGCTTTCCCCATCGTTTTTCAATCTTCTCACCACGATAGAAATCTATTAGATTCTATACGAAGTTTATTATACCTCGTCAGAAGAACTTGACAAAGTGAAATCTTCCTACCTCTCTGGGAGCTTCTTCATCCATCTTATGTAAATCAATATTGCTTCGTGACCCGTCGATCTGTTCCCTTATTATACCCGTAACACCTCATCAGCCAATCAAATAAAAAGAAAAGACGACCACAAACATAAAAAAAAAAAAATTGCAACCGCCAATCTCCTCTTAACGTCTCATTGAAATTCCATTATCCACTTCTCGCTTCTCTGAAACCTTGAAAAATCACTCTCACCCGTAACAGCAGCAGCAGACAGCTCGCAACAAAAAACAAGACTCGTCTTCTCCCCGCCGTCTAGCAGACAATATAGCCCCGACAATCGTCGAAAGCCACACATACACACTCCACTCCACTTTAATTACATTACACATTTATATATCGCGATACCGTACCGATTACGCGTGAAAATCCACTCCTCGCTCGCGCGCATTGTCTCCTCCGCGTGAATGAGTCGCTTGCGCGAGAACGAATAAAATTGCTATTAATTAATAACGCGGCGGGCGGGCGTGCGTGCGGCTAGTCGCTCGAGTGAAACCCGCGCGAGAGACACACGAGCAAATTCGCAATTACAATAATGCGGGGTAAATCGCGCATCCGTGTATATATATATACACGTGTGTGTATACGAGTAAGCGAGAATGCCACGAGGGAGAGGAGAGATGTTCTCTGCGCGCGTGATTCCCTCGTGGTTGATTCCAGCTCGTGGTACGCGAATCGAATTAAAAAAAAAAGGAACGCGAGAGAGAGGAAGTGAGTTGTGTAGTGTGAATTTCGCACTTGTCGCGCGATCGTCGTGGAATGTCTTTTTTTTCGTCGTGGGTTTTGAGATTTATGGGATTCGCGGCGAGTTTTTTTTATGGTAATGGGTCTATTTAGGTTGATAAGTGTTTTGTTGAGGGTTAATGAATGGAATAGGTGTACACAAAATTTATTTATCGAAGCTGTCTGTTTAAAATTAATATCAAGTACGTGAAAAAAAAAACTTGAGGTAGTTCATATTACGTAGTAATGGGGTACTGAAATAATTAGATGCGTCGAAATTTTCATTCCTTGAGCTACGATATTTTATTAATTATTTAATAACTCAGCTAGACCTAACTGATCTCGTCACTACTAATCATGTATTTGTGGCTTTAAGACATTGACTATTTCACTTGCATATTTCTAATATTTTATTTAGACCAAGACAAATAAAACATCAGCATGTACTTGATATAAAAACAGAATAGAATTTGTATAGAATGCGTCGCACTATTAAACGAGGATTACAAATTCTACGCATAATTAACCTGCAATCATTATTTCCGGATACGCTATTTTGTCATCGTATTTTACAAGCTGCTTGACATTAGATTTTAATTTTACTCGCACGTGAACCTAAGATCGTGTTTCTCCTTTCGAAACAAAACATAAAACTGCATAGCTATGTACATAATATCGATATAGCACGTTGTGCAACAAGAATATAAAATGCGATTTCACACGCGGTTTCCACTAAATGCCCCCGTTAGATAAGCTATTTTTATAACAATGCGCGTAAATATTAATATTACACCATAATATCAATGCAACAAAAATTTTATTTTATGATTCGATGTTCATAAAGTTTTTACGTACGTTGTATTACGAAGTAGAATTTTACACACTAATATTAAAGAGTAAATTGAATTTTTCCCTTTAAACAGTCACATAAACACATAAGTTATATAAGTATACATTTCCCATGCGTTTTAACATTTTAATCCCAACACACCCCATTGTAAAACCATTGTAACAACATTTCCCTAACATAATTAAATTACTATACCTATCAACAATCTCCAGCGCGTTACAACCACTGGACCAAAAAAGCCAGCTTTCGAAAAGCCGCAATAAATACCGACACCTCAACTACACATACCTATGCAACAACTTTGCCAATCGACATATTTCAACTACAGCTACACTGCCACGTGTGTATGTACGTGTCTGTATCACTCGTCGCACATGCCGCTTCTCTACTCTCTCACATTCCCGCTCGCGTAAAAACATTAGAGTGGAAAATCCTGGCCCACCGCCAAATGCTCGCACACGAGAGAGTTCCAAAGTCCCGTGTCCCTCTATCTCTCGTTTACGATTGTGTCAAACCATCTCATTATCCGCGCAAAATTCCACGCCCGCACGCGCGTGTGATTTATTATAATGGAGCGAGCGGCAGTGTGAAACTTTGATAACGACTCTCTCTTTGCAGCAGCGCTGGGTTGGCCGATTGTATATTGTTTAAATTAGGGGGAAGCGCTGCTGCTGCTGCTGCTGGCGAATATTGATAAACGAATTGAAGTGGCTGGTAATTTTTGTTTTATTCAATTTTGCGAGGGATTTTAGTAGTTCGTTGGTGGAAGCATAGGGGGAGTTTAATTTTGCCTGTTGTAATTGAATTGTTAGGGAAATCGAATTTGTTAATATAGTATTATTATTAGCGATGTTCAATGAGAAGTTGAAGCAATCTGATCAAACTCCACTTGATTACGGGTAAATGCCAATCATTTATAACGTTATCGACACTTACACCTGGCAAATACAACTTTAACGGTACATCTATAGCTGTTCAATATAAACATTGCATATCATCTCATGCGACTTGTGCCTTTTTACACCGTACCAACTTATTCGCTGCAATCAAACGATCATCATTACAAATAAAACGCAATACACATACCTACACAATCACATAATCTCGTCGTCTCGAATTCACAGCACACCATTTTACCTCATAAAGTCTCTAATTCCCATCCAATGGCCTCTAGCAGCAGCAACTCCGCACAGTAGCCGGTCGCGTCCATCATCATCGATCTCTAATAGCTCGTCAACGAGAACCCAACGACCCGTGCGACACGTCGCAGACACACATGTACTCTCACCACCCAAGCTGTACTCTCTCTCTCTCTCTCTCTCTCCTTAAAGTGTTTCTCCCCCTTCTCCCTCTCCGCACGCATCCCGTCGTATAATTGGACAGCCGGCGTCCGATTGATTTCCCGTCGGCGCATTATTATGACGGTGGTAACTGGATTAGAGCCCACTCTATATATAGGCAGCAGCAGAGAGAGAAAAAAAAAGAAAGGAGGGGAGAAGTACGAGCCGATTTGTATTGTGCGTGCGAGGCGTGAACGAGTGTGTTTGGACACGCGGGATTGCCGTTGCCTTTGTCAGACTGTCACTTTCAACGGGACTTTCGACGACGAGAATTTTCGAGGGTCTCGGTTCGAGTATAGCAGCTCTATCTCATTGTCGGCCCATTTTTTCGGCGTAAGGGGTTGTTAGTTTTGACGATTGAGAGGTTTCGGGTATAGGTGTACGGTTTGGTAAGGAAGTATTGACGTTGGCTGTCTATAGGTAACCGGTAGTTTGATGCATTGTAGTTCAAGACTGTAAGATGCTTGAAATTTCGAATGTTCATAGTATTTCTTCACTCCTCATTCTTGCAGTCACCACTAAAGCCACTCCGACGAATTCTAACCAAAATTAGAAATTTTAAATTAATATTTCGTTCATTATGAACGTTTGGAATTTCAAATACATAGACTCTATGTTCTTTGTAAGATGGCAATCTGGCAATAATATAATTAGGGTTTTGCATTCATTCCAAAGATCAGAACCTTTGCGTACAATATTCATCGTTGATGATAAGTTGACAATAAGATATAAACTGAAATGTTGAGGTATGAAAGAATCATTTATAGGTAAACTTTATATTAAAATCTATAGGTGTAATTTAGAGTCGTAGGTTCATCAAAACTAAGTAAACGACATCTCAAATAGAATCATATTACAAAACTAAAACTTGACGAAAGACTCTCCGTAACTCCCATAAAATCTCGAAAAGCCAGAACAACATTAATTTGCAACAGTATATTCAATTAAACGTTACCAATCGATATATCTCGAGCGATAATTTCCGCACAAAGCGTCTAATTCACTCCCCCTCTCTCACCCCTTTCCTTTTTGATTATCGCAAGGGAGCCATTACCGATAGTTCGATATATAACCCTATAGTAACAGCAGCAGCAGCAGCACTCGGCCCCGTATCGATAGCTTCATTTTCCATACACGTCGCGCGCAACGAAAGCCATTACGCGCGTACATTAGCCGCTCTCTCTCTCGCCCTGGCGTGTAGCTTTTCTTCGAGCTCTAGCTCTATTATGCGCGCTGGCAGTGCACGTAAACGGATTTGGATTTTTTAAAAGCCCTGGACTTGTCGCCGATGACTGCAATTAACGCGCTAGGGTCCGACGTCGTCGTTGGTTCGAACGTCAAAGGAGTTGTCGATCGAGCACACGATGACATTTTCGCGAGTGAGAGTCTAGTAAGTGGGACAGCAGGGGTTATGGGTCGAGAGTGACGTAAGTGGTACAGTTTGATTAGGCTGGCACAGTGGGACGCAGCCGAGCGTTTTCGAGTGCCGAAAATCGCATTAAAGAGTTGTGCGCAAGGGTGAAAGGTTGTCTATTGAAAGAACGTGGGTATATAATACTTTATATAAATGTTTTTAAAATATTGTTAATGTATTTCTGTAATTTCTTAAATATTATTTCTAGTGATGAACGTTATAACATTTACTATTAAAATGTACAAGCCGCTACAATATTGCAGAAACATTTTAGATAAAACAGTTATAAAACCTATAATTCGAAATATTAGTTTCCAATAAAAGTTTAATAGCGTGAAGCGATAAAAAACGTTGCCGTCGTCCACTTACGCTTGTTCATCACCGTGTAAAACTATAGTAAAATATATAAAAATAAAAAATGCTCGAACGCGCGTAAAAAAATATAGTACCCCGATGACTACCGCGCACCTCACGTTCGAGGGCTTTTTAAAAATCACGCAAATATTTACGTGCATACGCGCGCGTACGTCGTATAAACACGAACGACGATGTCTCCTATACGAGGTATACACACATGCCGAGCGCGTTCTTTTTTTTCCCCTCCCTCTGCCTCTCTTCGCCAAAAACATTCCTCGAGCACGTGCGTTTCTGCGTACGAGCCGGAAACGTTTCTTCCCATTCTCTCCTCCTCCCTCGTGTTCTTTCCTTTCTCTCACTCTCTCTCTCCCGGCTTCTTTTGCTAGAGCAAACTGGCATCGCTACTCATGCGAGCGGAAAAGATTTTGTCTTTCTTTCTCTCTCTCTCCGGAATACGCCAAGTTTGAAGAGGAGATAGGTATATAGGTGGGATGGTTCTTTGCTCGCGCGCTGATACTTTGCCGAGTGTAGGGTCAAGTTTGTTTTTTATTAGGATGCCGTATCTTTTTACCCTAAGCAAATATACGGCCGTGTGTTGAGCAGGTATATTAGTGATATTTATATGATCGTCGTTAACAGTGTCAATAAAATCCTAGGTTTAAAGGCTGATAAATATTTGTAGAATATAATATTATGTTATTAGTGAAGCCTATACTTGAGCAATACAATAATAAATTAATTATCTAACGGTTCTAATGTAAAAAAAGAATTAAGAATCTTAAAAAGGATTAAACAAACTTAATTATAAACTTTATTATCTTGTCATGACAACCGATTTGTAGATTATAAAGTGACGAATCAATATAAACTAATTGATATATGTTTCTTCGTAATATAGTAAAATCATCAGTGATTATCTTTGCTAATTTATCAATCAATACACTTTGCAACCTAATCACGATACGTCTGCAAACATCACTGATACCAATCCCACACGCAATCTCAATCCGCGTACATTCCATCTCTCTATCCATCAATCTAAAAGGGGAGAGCAAGAAAGCTCGAAAGACAGACTACATTTGTTAACATCCAATAACATTGGAAAGGAAGAAGAAGAGGGAGGCTATTTAAACCCTCGTCTCGCAACATCCCTTTTAAAGAGCCTGGCTCTCTCTCTCACCGCAATCACCGAGAGAGAGAGAAGGGCTAACTGTTTTACAAAAGTCCGACCCACAAGCGCAAGGAAATCGCCCATCCATGTAACGTCCATCCATCCATCCGTCCATCCGCCTACCCGCTTCTACTGCTCTCGCGACCCTCAAGTGGAGAAGACGGATTATATACCGTCGAAGGGTTCGCTCACCCACTCACGTACACAGTGAGTAAGAGAGAGAGAGAGAGAGAAACCCAGTCGTTCCTGCAGTGTCCATTTTGTGTAAACGCTCTCTCTCCTTCCGTCTGTTTCTCGTTTCTTTCCTGCAGCCTCCGCCGGCGCTCCCTCCCTCTCTCGCGACATTATATTCCACCTGAATGCGAGCATGAAAAGGATCTCTCCTCTCTCTCTTTCGCTCTCTCCGACTCGCTCGTTACCGGTCGTCCGCCTCTCTCTCTCTTTCCTCCTCTTCCGCAAAAGTCGCGGACTTTTTCCCTTCGGTACACTTCATTATACATGTCCGCGTGCGTAGCAGCAGCAGCACCAACAGCAGCGCCAGTTACGGTAGTGGCGGCGCCCTCTCGCGGACGTATTAATCGATGCGATTTGTAAGACGTTACGAAATATAATGGACATTGTGAGCCCTGCCGTCGATTCGTTTATACCTGCGCACGTCTAGACGACGAGAAAGAGAGAGAAAGTAATCGACCTGCAAGGAAAAAGGGGTGATTGTTATAACAGGGAGGGTGGAATTATCGAACGGGGTGAATTTCTTTTTTTCGCTCTTAATTGTTCGGGGGTGTCGGCTGTGCAAGGGCCTTTACGGTCCAGTTGCCTGTCGATGGTGTATTATTATAATAATGCGAGAGAGTGAGAGAGAGAGAGGTAGGTTTTTCGTTAGGTTCGTTTTCGGAAAAATTAATGATATAGGGCGGCGGTTGATTGGAGAGGTTAGAAGGGGGTTGAATATTTGAAATATAATTATCGAAATATTCGTTAGCGACACTCACACAGAGAAATTTTTTTATGGAATAAAAAACAAAATCGTGTTTTCGAAAACATATTTGGAATTTAATGAGTGGTGTGAATAATATTCTGAAGGAACAAAGGACAGTTTTGAGGTTATGTCTTTATAATCTAGTATCATTAGTTTATCAAGTTCGAGATACTTTTGAGATATTTTGCTTCACTCACACACCTTTACTGCACCAGCCATCGATCTATACTCTTTCCTGAAAAAGGCAACCCTAATTCTAATTACGGATCAATCCCCATTGTCTATCGCATTGAAAAACCTTAAAAGGCGCACTCGCCTAACAACCCTACCGCTTCCCAATTCAATTTTCCCTCTCTTTTTTCGGCGAACACACAACACTGTCTCTCTCGACCGGCCGAAGCTCCACTACTGATTTGCAACCGATGCCCATTGAATTAAATAATTCGGCCGGCTCGCCCGCGCACTTGTGTCTTGAAAGGCCATAATTACTTTAGCCGCACAGGCGCGTTCGCGTTGCCGGTACAAAGGAAATTGGGCTGCTTTTAAATTGCCTTTCACCCCCCTACCCCACACAGAACCAGTCGCTGCATTCAGAAAGAGTGGCGCTTGCCAATCGATCAGCGGATTTTATTTCGCGCGCCAATGGTATAGTATAATTTGTCTGATTGGTGTGCCCACGCGCGCGTCTGTGTGTGAAGAGCGCGTATGCGTTTACATCGTTGGTAGGAAAAAAATTGCTTTCGCGAATTATATGTATATGTGTGTGGATGGAAAAAGTGTGCGGGGAACAATTGCGCGTGAAGTGACTGCAAACGTGAAAGAGAGAGAGAGAGAGAGAGAGAGAGAAAGAGGGAAAGAGAGAGAAAAAGATACATGTGTAGAGTGCTTTGGGAATTATTTTAATTACTGTGAATATTATTGGATTGTTTTATGAAGAGGCGTGGGTAAATATTGACGCGCGAATACGGTGCAATGATACTCGTGTTAATTTTCAGTTAACTTTAGTCAGATTTCCTATATTTGTCTTTCAGCTTATGTACATATTTGATTTTTGTATATTTATTGCTGTTAGGAATAATCCGAATGATTAACTCAGCAATTTAGTTTTTATTCTTTAAACTTTGTGATAAGGCACTTTATCTCGCTCGTAGTTGATAATCCCATGTCTATAAAGTTTTGAAAAGTGAATTTCTAGATTAATCTGGTCACCCAATATACGATACATCATAAAATTACAGAAAAGTGGCTTATTATACCTTCGGTCCATAACAAAATGTGTATCCAAAGTCGATAAATAATTTAAGACTTTAACAAACGATAGCTTTTAGATATTTGGACGTACCATCGAGTTTTCCTACCAGACGAACATTACACGATTTCACATAGTCATCCCCTAAAACCACACCATCACCTATGAACATTCATTTCCCGGCTACATCGACATATTAATTCCGCGTTAGACCCTAATGGAGAACGTCCAACCACAGCAATGAATCCAACAGCCGCTACCACTCCACACCCACGCCTCTACCTTAAAATTTCCCACCACATCCTGCTTCCTCACATTAGTCTCTCACTTTGTCACGTGTCGCAATGTACAACATTACCGCTCCAAAAAACTCTCCTCTGCCCCATAAGAGGATAATAATCCAGGGGCACATCTACACGTCGGAGCTCTCTAAAAGCCTCTTTCTCATCAACCCTCGGTCTCTCTCTCTCTCGCTCATCATCACTTTCTCGGGAGCCAAAGCCGGAGGTGTGAGAGATACACGCCACCACCGCTGACTCGCTTATCATCTCTCTATCTCTCTCTACCCTGAAGATTATTGCTCAGCAAAATCCCCGCCGAGAAGTGCGAAAACGAGAAACTGGAGCGTGCCGATATCAGTCGCACTCGTTCCAGATTCGGCTTTTTTTGTTTTGTTGCACTAACTACTAAGCCGCAGAAACGAATGCTAAACAGCAGCGACAATTACTTCGAGTGTCGGGTCGGCCTTTTTCTCTCTCTCTCTCTCTCCCTTTATATATACATTCCTGTCTCTCTCTCTGTCGACGGCGACGACGACGACAACGACTACTACGTACAAAGGTTTCGGCCGGCGTGTTTTTTCATCAGCGCGGCGGGGGGTAGCAGAGGATCAGACCAATTGCAGCGGAATTGCCGCCGCCACCGCGCAGGAGGATGAATTATTCAGGTGTCGCCGGCGGGCGCGTAATGGCGATGAGTATCCTTCCGCGAGGAGCGCGCTCCGATAAAGCCAGTGACGCGAATTATGTACGAGTGCAGGAGTTGTAACGCTGAAGGAGGAGGAGAGAGGATGGATGGATGGATAGATGGCTGTTTGTTTTCTTTTTTTTTCCTTTCTTTCTTTTTTTTTGCCCAGGGTAATTAAAGAGGGTAAAGGAATTTTCGGTGTGATGGTGATGGCGTTCTTGGATTAGAAGCTTTTTGTTGGGAAACTGGTTAACGTGGTGGATCTTTTAATTTATGTATTTTTTTTTATGTAGAAGATTATATTGGTATATTTGTAAAGTGGTAGGGTGATGTCTAGAGAGATAATTTTATTCGATTGGTATCGGCAAATCAGATGTTAGTATATATTTAGCTAGTTTTAGTCCATATACTTTAAAAAGTTTCTTGGAGAAGAAACTTATTCGTAAAATATTTTGGAGACCATTTGATTACTTTCGAAGAAATATGTTCTACACATTCTTTAATTATATTTGTATGAGTTGTTAGTTTAATGCTATCAAATTAATTTTAATATTCTTCACTTTAATGAATGTGACATTTTCTTAAAGATCTGTTCATACAGAACATTTTACCACAGAAATCATTTAAAACTTTTGGTTCATTATTTTGAGTCGTATTAGAATAAATTCAGTCGTAAATAGAATATCTTCATTACAATTTTGCTACACTTTACAATAACTTTCTCCCTCACAGCCAATCCTATTTGTAGCTATTACATTATAACAGTCCCACACTCTTCCAATATATATCGCTATAAAAGATGAAGCATTAATCACAGATACCACCACACGAGCGTTAATATTTCACCGTAATTCAGCATAATTTATCTTCTCCCTCATTAATAAATTTCACCTACAAACATCCCAGCTGCGCAGCAACATATTCATAAAAAAAATTCCTTCCGCTTACACACACCCTCACTATCAAACCCACCAGACGCCTATCTCTCTCCTCTTTAGACTGCCAGAACCAAGGGCAGATTATGCTCTTACTCTTCGCTCCACCACGCAAGGAGAATCAAGAAGCCGCTTGCGCGCTCGCGAGCTCGCATAAAGAAAGTCGGAAGCACGCGAAAGCGGATATATATACCTAGGAGGAAAAAAAAAACGAGGAAGGCAGCAGCTAGCACACGTATGAAAAGTCGCGCGGGATTCGCTCTCTCCCCCTCCTTCGTCTTTTATTAGCGTGCGCGCGCGGAAAATCCGTCGCCGGGGATTACGACGTCTGCTGCCGCTGTTGCGTAGAGAGACGGACGGACGAGGGAGGAAGGAAGGAAAGAGAGAGGAAAAAAGTTAATAAGCTGAACAAACTCGCGGGAGAGAGAGTGTGGCGCGCGAATGTGGAATGGCTCGTTTGTATTCTTATTGCAAGGCATAGCGGCGATTATGGAGAATCGGTCGTGTGGGAGGAGGAGGAGGTAGGGGATATTTCGGGGACGGTGCTGCTGTGTGTACTGACAGTTGGCCGCTCTCGCAATAAAATCATTATGTTTATGGGTCTGACGCTGCTGCTGCGCTATTGGGGATAAAGTGTGCAAGTAAAGTGTTCTTGTTTTTCGAGGGTAAAAGTTATTTGGATGCCAATTGGTTCCAATATCGAAGAAGTGGTGAATAAATAAATCCATGTAAATGGATACCACTGATAAAAACGATTTGTTTTTTCATTTAAATTTTTAACAGTAATTAGAATCAAATAGTTTTTGACGTGAATGCAAAAGTGAATAATTGACGGTCTATCCAAATGCTACGGAAGAAAATTTGTTAAAATGCATAAGGCAGAAATATGTCGACAAATACAAATAAGATCATAAGCATAACCTCAAAATTAGAACAGTAAAAGATACTTTTTTCATAACAATATTCTGAATGACTATGACGCCTTCATACCATATACCTAAAAACCGCTATTTCTTTCTCAATCTTATAATACACCTTTTAAGAAAGCTAAAAACTCACATCAACCCTTCACCCTTTCTCAAAATATATCTCATCACTCCACTCTCGAGAAGAATACCAACCCTCAGCATCCATCCCAAATTACTATACTAAAAAACATTACGCACATTTCACCCCCGCCGCCCCGCGCCGTGCTAAAAACGACATTTCCCCACTAATTACTTCACTTAGCCGCACACACCTACGTACACAGCCGCACAAGCCAGGGTAAAAATCAGCCGAGAGAGCTTTTAAATCTCACTTCACCCACCCCGTCATCGCGCGCGACTCCTCCTCCTCCCTTGCGCATCCATTACCAAACTCAGCGGCGTAACGAAATAATTTCACTCGCGTCTCTCTTAACCACTTCGTAGACACCCCCTGTCTTAATCGTTCGCGCGAGGCTGGCAATTTCTGCATGCACCCCCGCGCGAGAGTTCGAGAGGGTAATCGCGTGCGCGCGGGAACGCCGTCGAACTCGAAGAGTGAGGGGCGAACAATGACGATGAGTATTTTTAGAGTTTTATGGGCGCGCCGTTGTTGTCTGCGAGACAAGTGCGAAGGGAGAGAGAGAGAGAGCAGGCGAGAGGTGTCGGATTGGTGGTGAGATGCGCTGCTGCTCCTGTTTCGAGACGGTTTATGGCGCGGGTGTAATGCGAGTAATGAACTGAAATTTTTCGGTCGGAGGGGTTTTTGTTCGCGGGTATCGCTGTGGAGAGATGGTTTATGGGCTTCGTTGGGATGGATATGCTGCTTTTTCTCGTATAATTTTATTAGGGTAAGAATTTACGGTTCTAGGTTTTATGGGGACGCTGGTCTTGGTCTTCAAGTGTGGAATGAAATTTCCAGTGGACTTTTGATAAATAAGAAATTTTGACATTTGTTGCTCGTTTGAAAGATAAGGAGTCGAGTCACGAAATCCGAAATTTAAAACCTGGATTAGGCTTTTGAATCTTCGTAGTTATCGTTTACTGCTTTTTTAATACCTAGGTTTTGAGGATTAGGTTCGATTGATAGTTGAAGTTACGGTTTGATCTAGAATTTGGCATTCATCATTCGCATTCAAACAATTTTATAATAAATATAGAATTCAAGGTTCAATTTTTGTTGCTTTAAAAATGCTGCTAATTTAAGGTTTTAGGGATGAAGGATCAGTAATTCCAAATACCTAATATTTCAGACATTCTGATAAATCCTATAATTGCACATTCTTTAAAAGAATAAGTCATTCTAACACTTTCACGATCTATATTGTCTTTGTTTTATTGTAACTATTTGCTAGGTATATCCTCTTCCATTCTCTAAAATCTTTTAGATATTATCATACATAACAAGGTTACGTTATATATTTTAGTTATTACTATTAAGCAATCTCGGACTAAACCAACAATAAATTACATTTTAACGAATAAGATCTGAAGATTTCACACCGAATCCCTTAACGCAGAACGCATCCATAAGCCTTCACTTAGCTACACCTTCCGCGGGGCTCATAGCGCGCCAGCTTGACTTTCTCCCCGAGAGGCGTGCGCGCGAGAGAAGGAGAGATAGGAGCGAGAAGAGCGAGATAAATCGAGAGACGACGAGGCGCGACATTAATTGTTTCGCGTTAAGCCGAATCATTAGCTGTCCCGTTAACGCCTCCTTCCTGCGCACGCGCGAAACTCTTAGCTTGACGACGACGACGACGACGATTGTCGTTTTCTCTCCCCCTCCCTCTATCTCCTCGAGCTCCTTGATTGCAGAGAGCTGGAGATGGAATTGTGGCTGTTGCCGCGCGCGCTTTTTAATTTGAGGCGAGAATTTCTCACTGCTTTGTAAATGGTTAGCGCGGCGGGTTTTAGGTTTTAAATCTGGAAAATATTATGTCGGGTTTGATGATCGTTAATTGATCATAGTGCATAGTGTGCATACTGCATAGTGCTACATAGTGTATATCAATTTTGTGTCAATTAGGGCTTGTCCTATTAGGTTTAGTTTTTGTTGGTTTTATTAAACCATAAACATTTAAATGTTAATAAGATACTATCAAATAGTAAGTATTATGGAGTAGTAGTTTTTAACTATAGCAAAGAAGATGCGATAAAGGCGCCTAAAAACCAATTTTAACTAAAATTTAAAATTAATTACTAGTTCGAATGTATATCACCTCACCAATCAACTAAAAGATGAACAGCACTTTTTGCAATTAGTTCTTTTTACGATTTTCATGTATCACCGTTTCAAAAAGAGAGAACTTTTCAACTTTTAGCCTGAAATTTTTCTTAATCAAAAGGCTCCCGTCGCTTTTTAAAAAAAGTGGCTGCAGAGAGAAAAACTCTAGCATTTATTGTTCTACTTTCAATTGTGCAAAGTTTCTCTCTCGTCACTCATCGGGAATTGAAAGAAAAATAACTTTTTCAATAAATTCGATGCGATTTTTTTTTCCTTCGGCGGAAACTATCAAATATATTCCCAGCTTCGCATTAATTTTAATTTCGCAACTAACAATAGAGAGATAAAAAGCGAAATTCTGAATTTCGCGTTTCTCTTTTTCCTCTTCACAAAGAATTCACTGCGCTTTCCACTAGCAGCAGCACACAAAACCCGCTCAAAGCGTCGCTTGCCTCTAACTCAAACTGCGCAAAACCATACGCCGACTGCTCTTACATCTCTCTCTCTCCCTCTCTCTTGATGCGAGTGAAAAATCATTCGCACACCGCATCCGCGCGCGCTGCTAAAACGAAATTTTGTTCTCGTCGCCGTTGCCGTGCGCGCGCGAGCGAGAATAATGGCACTATACATGTACGCGTCGCAGCGCGTTATAACACGCCGGGCGCGCAACTAGGTTAGCGCTGTGTCGCGAGCGAGCGAACGTTCGAAGTCGATTATATGTAAGTACATGGCGGCAGTGACGACGTGCAGAATTCCCGCAGAAAATTGTTGACACGCTT
Organism: Torymus auratus; assembly: GCA_900474315.1. Taxonomy (NCBI): domain Eukaryota; kingdom Metazoa; phylum Arthropoda; class Insecta; order Hymenoptera; family Torymidae; genus Torymus; species Torymus auratus. The sequence goes on from UXGD01000772.1 coordinate 23,454, forward strand.
CACGTTCGAAGTGCGTGCGGCATTTTGTGGGTCGACTATGTGTGCGCGCAGCACTCGCGGGGCTTGGGTAGTGTGGAAGGTTTCAGCTGTATACTAGGGAGTTGCGTTGAAGGAAAGGAGTTTGAATGGAATAGTTGGAATTCCGGGAAAAGATCCTGTTACGCAAAATAGTTCGGTAAATAGGTGGATTCTGGGAAGTTTGACGTGAGGTTTCGATAGGTTACTTCGTGCTTCTTCGATACGTTGCTGAAGGAGTATATTAAAAAAATTTCGTAATAGTATTTGTTTTTAATTGATTGGAGGATTCTGACATCTATACTGGTCCATTCGATATTAATGAAAAACGATATTTTTTTCATTGATTTGATTTTAAAATTATCACAGTTTTCTAACGATGGACTTTCATTAGTAATTCTCTTTCAAGTAAGACATTAATTTCACGATTATGGCGACACGCTTTCCCTAATCGTCTTTTTCCTTAATGAAGGCGACTTGAATGTCGCATAACCTTAATCTTATAATTAAGGTAATTAGCCCAACTTCTGTGCCGTGATTAATTACCGTAATTCTGACATAATATTTGTTCATTCAATAAAAACCATTTAACTTTTATAATTAGAATAGAACATTGCAAAAGTTTATGAAAATTCCTTTTTCTTTTGGGATACACAAATTTTCATACTAATTAATTGAAAGTTGGTATTAATTGCTTCATATCAGTTGTGCAGAAGCTATAGTAGTTCCAAGTTTGAATCTATTCGTCTCAACAGGCGTTGTAACGAATTAGACAACGATAATTAACAATTAGTTACGATTCTTCCTCGTATCCAATTCTTCCACCGAACTGACAAAAACTAGGTACACATTGGATCTCAGTAAATCACTTCACGATTCCTTGATTCGTATTTTCACGCAGCAATCGTGGATCTTTCATCGCACTACTTATCTCATTTACCGCTCGCTTACCTTGTTTCCTGCCGGAAACACCATCTACCTCTCTCAATTCAATTCCACTCCCCCCCCCCCCCCCTCCAGTTCCCCATAAAACAAAGCATCGCCCCCCACAATAGATCCCAATCGCTCCACTATCAGCCATACACGCGCACGCTTAAACGCACATGTATATATGAGGCTCCTCTTCCGTCGACGCGTAGTTTTGGCACGGCGGAAATGGAAAAAGCGCCGCGTTCGCGGAACTGCCGCACGCTTCCGAGAAGACGCGCACGCTTGCCGACGAGGGATTTATAGTCGCACGCGCGCGCGCCCCCCTCGCGCCCGCGGCGCTTGTTTCGATTTGTTTGCGCGCGCGACCTTGCACGCCCGACGCGTTTCTGTCTCTACCCCCTCCTCCGTGTACTGTATGCATGTGCTTGTATGCGAGAAGAGGGAAAAAAGAGAAGAGTTTGGAGATGGTCGTCGCCGTGAAAGTGTTGGGGTGTGCGGAGGGGGATGGAGAAGTAGTGAGGGGGTCTGGGTTTAGGGAGGTGAGGTGGTTGCAGTAGGGTTAGGAAATGTTGGATCGTGATCGTCCGTTGTACATTGGGTAATGTGATGTGTTGTACGTTTGATGGAAATACGAAAAATTTTTGTTCTATTTGCGGTATGTTTACTTGTATTTTATTGTGATCTAGTTGTGTGATCATATTAGCTAATCATATCTCGAATATTTAAACTCACATTGTTTATTTTATTAATAATATAGGTAAGAAAAGAAGAAAAACGGCATGGATGAGCTATTTAAGAGATAATATAATGGCCTTTATCTTATCATTTATGTAAATAAATTAAATATGTAAAAAAATTCAAGTTGTGATAATCGTCCTAGTATTATTTCCTCTTTTGAAAATATGATAGCCGAAAGTAGTGGCTTATTTAATGACTCGATGTGATTGGTTATTTGAAAAAAGCGCGAATATTTGAATTTTTATAAATTAAAAATATGTAGATTTGAATTTTTTTTAAATTGAAAATGTGCTAGATTTGAATTTTGAAGTATTTATAGAACTACTAAATAATTACAATAGAATAAAAACATTTGATTGTTTACTCAAAAAATTTATCTAATTTTCTTACAATTTAAACTAATTAAAACTAGATCATAGCGAAAAATAGTACTCATTACTCCAAAAAGAAAATAGCACTCGCGAAGCGTGTTTGAATTTTGCTAGTCTAATATAACGGTGGAGTATACTCCACTATTAAAATAAGTGGGAGAAATTTTCAGATACCTGGATATTTCAGTAAAGTGAAGAGTCCATCGTGACGTTTGTGCATTAACTGATAAACAATATACAATTTTAAAAAATAATCACAAGACATCTAATGTTTCATGAAGCAACCTTACAACCCCTTTCCTTCAAAATTACCAAGCCGCTAAAATTAAATAAGCGGAGCTTGAAAAAATGACGAGAAGTAATCAAGCCCGACATCTCCTCGCGCCAAAACTGTCAGTTATATCCAAAAGAAAAACCTAAGCCCAAATGTATCACCTAACGAAATTGTCACTCCCAACTACCATTAAAGCATCTCAAACTGAAAATACATTCTGGCCCCAACCCCTTCTCTTCCAAAAAAAAGAAACCCATCGCAATCTTGTGTGACACGGACGCCGCACCCCATCCTCTTCACATACACACACACCTCGCTCGTTTAATAGAAACAGTGTAGCGCAGTCCTCGGTGTCTACACACAGTGTCTTTGCTCGTCCTCTTTAATTACGCTGACGGCTCGTGACGCACACGTGTCTGCTGCTACTACTGCTGGCTCAGTGAAAACAGCTGGCCCGCAAATATTAGCATCGCCGAAAAAGACTGCGCGCGCACGACGGGAGAGACTGCGCGCATTGTCATTTATCACGCGACCGAGCGCGTAAATCATAGGGCGCGCGAGCCTCTCGTATACACGCCTCTTTCTGTCGCTCGGGGATGGCTTTTTTCGTGTTTTTTGTGGGAACGGGGGAATATTCGCGGACTGACTACTGGTGGCTGCGTGTATGTATGTGGGGAGGTAATGGACACGTTAACTGGTACGGGAAAAAATTGGCTGGTTAGCGCGGTAGGATGGGAGTGGGAGAATTGTGTTAGGAGTGGATGTGACGGTTGATTGGGAATTTTGAAAATTCGCCAAGTCAGTAGTAACCCAAAAGTGCATTTATTGAGTTGAGTAAATGGAATACCTAAAAATGTCTAATCGATTGTATGTATAAATCTTTAATAAAAATAATTTTTAAATTACTTTCGGAACTGTACCATGTCGCATAAACATCCTACACATAATATCTAAGTTATATCCTACTTGCATGTAAAATATTAATGAACGCATGCGTGACAGTCTCAATAGTTTAATGTTCAGTCAATCATATTTAAGATAAATGGCCAGGAACTGTCTCATTGTTCGACGTACGTTACTTACTTTCCGGCTTAAAAGATTGTTAGTTAATGCGTACACATTCCTATCAATGATCCAACAATTACCAAGCCTATATAAAACATGCTACCAGACTGATACTGTAGAACTTCCTCTCAGACGATTTTTTCTTTTCACCTACAGTTAATATATTCTCTTCAAAAACTGCTCTATACGAAAGGGAAAGTGGTTCGAACGAATGGATAACCCTATCCATTACAAAAAATGTATACCCCATCCTACACCAAACTGTATATTTTCCCCCTACACACATATATCTGCCATCCGCCATCATACACGTTAATCAAATAGCGCGGCATCCGGCTATAGACGCTGACTGTGCACGCGGTGCTGCACACAAAAACATTGTCTATTCCGGGCAGCGAACCTATCGACTCTCCTCTCCTCGGCGTTGCTGCAGGGACGACTTTTTCTTTTAATTCCCTTTATCCGTCGTCTGCTTTCCATTTTTCTTGAATATATAGATACGCCGCTGGCGTGCGGCCAGCTGACTTATCGGTAACTGCGCGCCGAGGTATATACACACACACACACCATGGAATTTCAGCGAATATATAACTATTTGGCACGTCAGCGTCAGGGTTATAAGTATACTCTACTACTGATGATGATATTGATATTGTAAACATTCGCTGATGTTGTCGCGATAAGCGGAGGAGTACCGGTGTAGCATTAAAAAAAGTGGGATGTATGATGGTTATGATTGGACGGGGAACTTTAAATTTGGCTGGAAAATAATTGGATCGACGTGGTAATTTGTGTATACGTACGCGCGCTTTGCATACATTTTCTTCAATAGTCACATACAAATCTTTTACAAAGAGATGCTCTCTCAGTGCTCCGCGCTCTCTTTTTCCCCCATTTTCAGCTGCTGGCCAATCAAAGGAAGGTTCTATCAGTGCCAAGCAGGCAATGCATCATAACGAAGAGATTGTTTCATTCGAACGTCTGAATCGAGCCTTTGTCTTCGTTTCATCAAATACGGAAACTTAAATATTTCGTTATTAAGGGGAATTTTTGATGAATGAAAGTATCAAATGTCGGGATTTTATCGATTGTTGTGTTTTTAATGTTTAAAATAATAGTTGTACTGATGTTAGTTTAGCGTGAAAAATCTATTTTTCAAAATAAGAAAAAGTATAAAAGCTCTCGATGAAATCAATCCGTGTAAAAATAAACACCTAGTGTTATACTTCGACTATCAAAAACTGGGCCGTAGAGTATAGTAAACAAAGAAAGATATTTACTCGGAATCGGCCAAGCAATTTAACATACATGAATTCAAAACTTTATCCAAAATGGAAAATAGTTTCACAGAATAAATTTCCATTTTCATTTATTTTATTACAAAAGAAGTAAGAAGAATCGAAAACAAAGGGAATCGTTGTTGGTACTTAACAACACTTAAAACTTCAAATATTTCAACATTCATATCTAGTACCATACTTTTTCTAACTCTATTCCCTTATTTTTTCTCGATTTTAACTAAAAAACCCCAGCTCAATTCCCCAGTTTTCCCTAAGTCGTACGCGTCTAAGCAAGTTAAATTTCACTCTCAGAGTTGCTTCTTCCACCGCTTTATCCATCCCACCCATCCAGCCTCGTAATTCATCATTACGCAACTCAAACACTAATTCACACCAATAAACTCACTTACAAGATCCGAGTTCCCATGACAACTCTCTTCGCATCCCCTGCAACCTCTCTCTTGGTATACCCATCGCACCGCGAAAACGAGCGCGCGTGGGGCTCGATCCGCAGAAACGATAATTTCCATAACTTTGCTTAACCGGAGGATGAGGGTGAGGAGGTTCTCTCTCTCTGGGCCGGCTGATAAAGTTCAGATCGAGCGGATAGCGGCGAAATTAATTGGCTTCTCGATCTGATGTCTGCTAGTGAGGGAATTTAAGCGGTATGGTTGAGCGCCTGGCGCGTGCGCGTCTGGTGCATTACGCGCGGCTCGCTGAATTAATGCGGGTCGATGGAGAGGTTCTTTTTTTCCACAAGGGATTGGATCGGGAACGATCGAAGCATATGGTGGCGATGTGAGTTGTGGTGCATGGTTTTTGCTAGATTCGTGATGTGTTATGTCGAGAAATTGTGGAGACTGTTAAGTAATTGTTAATTCTATTTGGTATTAAAAATACTAATCTATTGCTTTATAAGTCTGTCAATAATTAACCCATCATTAGTGTTTCAATTACTAGAACGGAATGTACAACATGAATGTTCATTACTGTAACAAGCTGTAGAGGCGAAATAGTAAATGGTAGACCTGTTCTTTTTGGTATACCATAAAATTAAAAAGTTCAAACCACTTACAATAAAGAAGCTCGTTCTTTGACACGAGCCCTCGCAGTTTGTTAAAAGTAAAAAATAACAACCTGCCAGAAAAAGCTAGCCCGAAAAAAGAAAGAGAAGTTCATTAAAAAAAGGCAGCACTTCTTTTTCAAAAGACCGTATCATCTGACTCGAGAGAGCAGATGAGACCACTTTGTCTTTGAGCCGGGTTTAGCTTAGATTTTCCACTTTTCCTCTGTACTTCCGTCACAAATATAAGATGACTCGAAAGTGCTGTTGTGGGAATACTGAAATTCCTAAATTAATAAGAAAGATTTTAGGTACTTTGTCGTATTTACAAACGAAAATATATGCTAGTATAAAAAGTTTTTTTCTTTAATTCTAGGGTGTACTTGAATTCTTAGAGAATTGTTGTTCTCACTCGAACTTCTTATTATAATTGTAAAGATTAAAACAAAAATAAACCTTTTTATTACAAGACATAAATACTTTTCCGAGCTAAAATTATGTACAGTAAAATAATTTTACTCCTCTTCGTTCGGCAGTAATTACACCACCAGTTTCGGTACTTTTTAAGATAGTTCGTGCTTTTTCCTCTTCAAAATCCAACATCCACATCCACAACAAACAATACTATACTTTTTGTTACCCATTCCCACTACTCAACCACCGTCTTTCCAAAATCCTCTCAACAACATTCACCGTGCGCGAAATTCCGCGACAAACGATAAAATTACCGTAAAGAAACGTATAGGTACCTATATACGCGCAGCGTCCAAGGCTGAAACAACGCGCCGACCGAAATAAAATGTGCAGCGCGCGAGAGCACTGCACTTATATGACTCGGTTAAACGCGGTGTGGAAGAAAGCGGAGAGGAGAGAAGGCGGGTCGAATGTTGTGTCGAAGGTAATGTTTTTCAAGGGGGGAGGAAGGGGAGTATTATTGTTTGGACGTTGTGTCGGGATGCCGGTGTTGGGTTATGGATGAAGTCGAAAAATGATATTTACGAGGTTTTGCGTGTGCGCGCCAACGTGGTGGTGGTATTTCGAACCCAAAATAATGAGTAATAACGAGAAATGTTTGTCGGAAGCAAAATTGTTGATTTTATTTATCGTTGTTAGTCGATTGGCACGATTTTACTGGAAAATCAATTATTATATTGGTATAAATTTACTTGTAAAATTTCATAGATTTGGTTAAATACTTGAAGTCTTTATAAACCGGGATTGAATTTCATTGAGAGTTGGATAATAACACTAAGTAAATCTGAGGAGACTTTCATAGTTACTTTTACTGCCTATGTTCTCTGGAACGGTTTTTATTTTTCATTTTTTTTTCAGGGTGCGACACTCAGAGTAAAGTAGGATCTTATCGGTTTCATGTCTCTGCAGTAAAATAAACGTATATTAAGTTTCAATGTATATATTCATTCGTGCCTCGGGATTTTCAGTTTTCATGAAAAAGAATATCCGCAATGGCAATAAATGGTGGCAATTTTATATCACAAATAAAGACTTCTTTTTCTTTAAAATTTAAAAGTGTATTAAAATTCGATGAGTGACTAACCAATGAGGCTAAATTTGCAAGATGCATAAATATGGTATAGTGGTATAAAAAATGGCGTTAACAACCCAAAGGACATACGTTGCTTACGTTATGGCAAACTATAAACAATAAACAAATCAAAGTGTATACACATTGTTTATGTTATAGCCGCCTACATCTCCATAGAACGACTCTAACAGTATAAGCTCAAATTACAGTTACAATCCAATACAAACATTTCTTCTCCGTTACTGCCATTTCCATAAACTCCAATATAAACGAATAGAAAAATCGTACGTTTGCCTTTCACCATTTAAAACCGCATTTCTCCTTCTCCAAAAGTACCTTAAATTCTCACTTATCTCGCGAAAAATCTCCCTTACTCCCAAATCACACGTCACTCTCCTCAATCACCGTCCTAATTCCGCAGCTAATCACTCGAGAGCCTCGTTTTCCCCTCGTTACACCACCCCCACCTCGACATCTTCCAGTCATCACCGGCATCATCCGAAACAGCCTCGACGATGGAAAACCAAACCACCCACAGACTACTACGCGTACAGCTCGCAAAGATCTCGCGCGCGCGAACGTTTACGCGGCGGGCTAACAACCCTATTAGTAAGAAATCTCCCCTCTACGCTATAGCGAGCGCAGTAGGCGAGAAGTTTATTAAGCCTCCCGCGCGCGCCTTTGAGTTAAGGCGTGTGTTGGGGGAGGGGGGGAACGAGGTGAGGGTTATAAATAGGCACGCGAGCTCGCGACGCATTCGCATCCGGCTGAGCAAAAATTCCGCGTTTCAGGAGGAGTGTGTGTGTGTGTATGTGTGCCTTTGACGACTTTCGGTTTGATGTTCCTTTTTCGAGAATCGCGCGAGCGCGCGTTTTTGTAGGCAAAGGCGCGAGGATTACTTTTGAAGGCAGAGCGTGTGGTTTTGAACTTGATGAGCGACTGTGCGTCAATTCGAAATGGCTTCTGAGAGGGCCGGAGCTTTTTATTTTATTCAATGTCAGTTTTAAAGGTATACGCGGGTGGGGGTATATGGTACCGTCTAAGACGCGTGAGGGGGTAGGTTTTGGCGGGAAAGTGGGAAAGAGAGGGCGCGCGGCTTTCAGGTTATGAAAGTACTTGGAGGGGAAGAAGTATGAAGAAACTTTATAGGATTAATCGAAGCCTGTGAGCGCGTGTGTGGGTATGTCTGAATGACGCGGTGTAGAGCTGCTTGAAAGGTAAGCTCGTTAATTTGAATGCCTTATTGGGGATATATATATACCGACGCCGAAAGAGGAGTGTGTGTACATATTTATATTTATATGGGGAAAAAAGTTTTGTGTGAATGCGGATTACTTGCGTGCTAAAGGAATGGCGAATTCCATGGATTTTTCGGAGCACAGCGCGGTGTTACGCCATAATGATTGAGGTTCGCAGTTGAACGGCTGTTTTTTGTAAAGCGACGCGATTTCTTGTTTCGTTCGACGATGCGGCTTTTAAATTAGAGGGTTGGTAGTTTTAATTGAGTACTTTTTGGTGCTAATACGGTGTTAGGCGTCGATGTAACAAAAATTATGGTTTGGAGATGTTTGCGAAAAGTTTTATTGGTTTATTTTTGGAAAAACTTGTGCGATGAGATACTGCCAAATTTCCCGAGTCATGATGGCAAACTTTTCGCAAATTTTTCGCCAATTAATTTTTTAAGTGGTGAAGTTTGTGAAATGTTTTTCAAAACATTGGCGAAAGCTTGTAAAAGTTAAGAACAATAACTTTAATAATACAAGACTGAATATTGTTACTTAAGTATTGTCAAACGCCACCTATCGGTAGTCGCTAGCATTTGAACAATTTATTTATGAAAATCTTTCGTAAGGTTAGCCAAACCTTTTAAAACATTCTGTCGAAGTTAGGCATTGTCTCATTGGATAATTTTTCCCAACCTTGACTCAAACGTGGATGGTGTTAATATTCTAATGTGTCATGTGGTCTTAGTATTTTAACGTGTTATGTGGTGCTAGTGTTCTAACGTAAATTTTCACGATACGTACTTGGGTGAATGTAAGTTTTTAGTTCTTGCAGTCTATGTAGACGCCCAATTGAAATATTATACAAGCTTTACCTCTCATAAATTGAAGGGAGTTTGTGAAATTCGCATATCTTTTGTATGCATGCGTTAAATCATGCATGTCCGGAAAATTGAGAATGAAAATGTGTGCGAATTTTCCGTCGATTTGTGCTTTTTGGAGCTCGTAAAATTCGAATCGTATTTACACGTATTTACAGTTAGCGATAACTAAAAAATTGATAAACGACTTTACATAATTATTTATAGCAGTTTTAACGTTAAAAATTTAGTCTTTGGGAAGAAACTTTATCAGTTAAACGATGAAGAAAATTCTTTTATCGGTTTTCTTTAGATAAGAGTAGATAGTAGATAACAGTCTGTTAATTTTGTAATTTGAACGTTATATATGTTTAATCTATAATCAGCATTTTGCATAATTTTCATTTAGAAGATTTTTTTTATCTAAGAAGATAGAGTTATTTTAAATTCTTGTATATGCCTATTATAGTATTATTATATGCCCATTGAAGTATATGCCTATTATACATCGAAATTTTGAAACTACGGTGCAACTAAAATAATAATAAAGTTAATTTTTCATTTTTTTTTGCATACAATTATATTAATTATTTGTTCAATGACCCAAAGCTACCCCATTAACATTAAAACAATCAATACAACCACACATCTCAGACATAAATCCAACCCAATCACCCGGCCTTCCATCACCAGACTCATGCCCGCAACCTCTCCTCACAAATCTCGCACTCGCCTTCCAAAACCGCGTGCGCGACACTCCCTCCTCGACAGCCGCCGTCGGCGGTGTTGTGTGTCGCATGCATGCGCATATATACGTGGAGAGGTCCCTTTTTAATAAATCGCTCGCTCGCTGCCTGGCGTGCGGCGGGGCACCGTTGAATCAGCTGCATCGCAGCCTCGTAAAATCTCGGGGCTATGCGCGACGTGCGCCGCATGCATACAGCGTGGGCGCGGCCGTATAGTGGTAGTAGTCCGGTTGGGTCGTGGCGTAGGTGTCGCCGCGGCTCTTTGTTTTTCGTGTCTCCTGGATGGATGTGTGTGTGTGCGTTGTGGTTGGGAACAAAATGCTGCTGGATAGGTCTGGTATGATGATGACGAGGCGAGTGAGGAGGAGAACTTGTATTTTAATGATGGTTTGGGATGGGGGAATATATGTGGGTTTTGGAGATTCGGAGGATTTAATGTTTGTGTAGGGCTTTTAAAGGTGATGATTGTACTAAAGGTGGGGGAGATGAGGGTTTCGTAGACAAACTATGTCTTGTTTATTTTAGGAAAGTATATAGTGCATTTTTGTATTTGAGACTGTGATTGTGGCGTAAAATAAAGTTTCGACAATTTTGTTTTATTCGTTATTGTAAAATTAACTATATTTCTGGCACAGTGTAACCTCGAATTCATTATTACTTTTTATTTTTTGGTACAACAGTAATGAATAAACATTTATGCTTCAATTTATGCCATAAGTTTATTTTTAGTGTCTCAAGTAAAATACCCTAATTCATTGATGACTTTTTCAGTTGCAGTTGAATATTTTTTAGAGAAAATTTTTAATTGTTCCCTCTTGTGTCACTCAAAATATTTTTAGACATTGAAAAATGAAATATCCCCAGTAGAAAGCTAATACGAATATTAATTCTTATAAAAATATCAAAGACCCTCTCTAAAAAATTTTACTAATATTTTAATTCTTTCACAAATATTTCACTAATATTTTAATTCTTTCACAAATATTCATATCATTTTTCTATATGTATTCCTAGATTTATCTAGTTTCATTTTTAAATACTCCTAAAACCATCTATCTTTCAAAACATATTTCTTAATTTACTCAATTATTCTATCGAAGATTCAATAAACCAAAATAGCTTGATAAAAAGAAAAATAAAATAAAAATCCAAAGTACATTCCACGGCACTCCACTATACCCTCGAAACTACCGAAATTCCCTTTCGCCCGGCGACGTCCAACATATCCATAAAACGAACGAACCGCTGCACATATATACATACATACGCGCATAATGTGCAACCTGTGCGCTGCTGCTCTCGCAAAGTTCGAAGAAAAGAGCGCCTTAGGTCTGACCTTGAATATCCCGGCGACGACTGCACGAACGAGGCGGCGGTGGCGATAAGGAGAGGAAGAAAGAAGGAGGCGATAAAAATGAAATTACGCGAATGTCGTCGTCGACACGACCGGTTTGTTCGCGGCACGGTTGAGGTCAATGGTAATTGCCGGGAAGGACTCGGTCGTTTCGAGTGCAACGACTTGGGGGAAAGTTTTCAATGGTGGTCTAGTGTGAGTAGAAAAATGTGTGTTGGTTTTTTTGTGTGGTTTACGTAAGTAGCCGTTTGTTGTGATTTTCTTTGGGAAGTATTTCGAAATAGGTAGGAAATGCATTTTAGATATTGGAAAATAAGGTGAAAAGTAACGTGGTATCAAATGTTTACATTTATTATTATAATAACGTAGTTACGTATAATATAAGAATAATAATCTGATTTAATTATCTACGAAACCTATCGATGTTAGTGCAAGAAATTATTTACATTCTTAAAACTATTGGAGCTATCGTAATTATTATTATATAATTCTTCTTTTCATATAATAACATTATACTTTTTTTAAAACTTGATTTCCATCCATTGTTAATTACCCTCAAGTTTTAGATTGCAAAAAACACCTCAACAACACAATTTCGATTTCAATTGTAAAGCTTTTGAGTTCCTATCTCTCTTCACCATCGCTATTTTCATGAAAAACTAATAGATTTAAAGATGAATGAAAACATCCCCTCATATCGGGGCGAAAATTTAGTATCATCGGGGTCCCCCTTCGCCCAACAAGTTTACCAAATATTCCGCTATCGCGGACACAAATTTACCTATCAATCTATTTCTCGACCAGCGCTGTATTCTTTTCTCCGTATATTTGCATTTTTTGTGCGCGCGATATGCCCTCCCTGTGTGTATCGCCAATGCCCCCTCCCTCTCTCTCGCTCTCACTCCCTCTTGCTTTGGTAAACACGCGCGTCGAATTGAAATATGCAACAGAATGTGTTTGCGATCCGCGTGGATTTTGCAAGATAACGCGGACGCGATGCTTTGGATGCAAAGTGCACGCAAAACAATAGGAGAGAGGAGAGAGAGAGAGGGAGAGACAAAGGAGATGAAAAATCCGATGTCTTTTTATTTTGTTTCATAGCTGTTTGAATGAGAGGTTGTGTAAATACGTAAGATGTGTTACGTCGACTGCAATACGTACCTATAAGTAAATGAGTATTTTAAATTTTCTATTTTATATTTATTTTATACTACAATAATAATTATATATTGACTGTTGTTCTGAAATCATCAATATTTATATATTCTTTCCTTTGCATATATTTCAATTTCATATGGGGTTTCATTTTTTGAAACTGTCGTTCCAAAGGGATACCATAAAGTGTCCGAAACGGAGCATATAATAGAAAATTCGACAGCAATACCAGCAGATTTTGCTCTTAAATATTTTTTTAAACCGTGAAAGCTCGCGCCATCTCTGACCTGATGAAAACTCTTTTACCAAATAACATTGTAACTTTACATAAGTAACATGTTTTTACAATAATGACAAAACATTAAAATTACAATAAATTCTAGTACTTAATTGGAACGATTTGCAAAGCGATTTCTACGTTAAAGAAAAATATCAGAATATTTACCCAACTTTCAATAATAACGAAATACCGCTCCACCCGACAAAAACAACATAAAAGTAACGTTGCGCAACCATTACGCCCTCGTCCATCGAACCCCTCACAGGCGGCGTTATGCGCGCGCGAAAATTCACGCACAAAAGCGGCGCATCGCGCGCCGGTAATGCTAAATAAATATTCCTCATTCAGCTGCTCGCCACAAAAGGCGAACTCGACTCACCGCCACCGCAGCGCTAGCACCCGCGCGAAAAGGAGCAACCACCCCGAGAGGCGCACAATACCCGGAGCGTCCAAGCAAGAAAACCAGCGGCGAACAAAACGAACAAATGGCCAAAGAGAGAAAAAAAAACGCACACCAACAGCAGCAGGAGCAACACACAAAAACAAAAAAGAGAGCGCGAGAAGCAGCGGAAGAAAGGATGAAAAAAAAAAATGAAAAAATATATATCTATATGTATATAACCGGGGTCTTCCCCCCCTTGTTAATTACACAACGCGCCGGGCGTGTCAATCGAGACGCGTCACAATACCCGCGCGTGGCGCTGCTGTACTGAATTAAAAGCCGCGCACGCTACTGGTGGCGCTCTGATCGCTCACGCAAACGAGATAATTAACGAGCGCGAGCGCCGCGACAATGAGTTATTTAGCCCATTGAGGACAGCGACGACGACGGCAGCGCTCCCAACTTGCGATAAACGACGACGACGACGCTATCTGGACGCTATCCTCTCGCGCGTCGTCTGCCTCCACGCTCGCGCGCGCCTTTCACGCGCGAAACAACACAAAGTTCGTTCGCGCTCGCGCGCATTCAGGCTATTCAATGAGAGGGAGAGAGAGAGAGAGAGGGACAGAGGAGAAAGCCTGAGCCCGGTATAATGAGGCGCTCGCGACCTTTGTTCGACCGCCTTTTTCTCGCGCTCTCGCGCCCTTTTCGATAGCGTGTGCGTGTGTGTGTATAAGCGCGAGCGCGTTGGCGTTTCTTCTTCCTGCGGCGCGTGAGTGAGAGCGAAACCCTTGTTTTGTGGTGCTGGGTTGCAGCGAGTTCCTGTTCCTTTTTCTTATTCGCCGCCGGTCGTTGTGACTCGCTGCTACTGCTGCTGCTCTTTGGTAGCTGCAGGCGACTAAGCGGCTTACGTGCAGCAGTCTGGTCGATATAAGAGCCGGTGTAGTGTTTTCTGTACTGCTGCTCAAGGTCTAGGTTCGCAGGTTTTACAGTTGAATAGGCGCTGTTGTTCTGGAGTCGATTGTGAATGGAAAGTCCTTGGTTGTACGTAGGTGAATGTAGTTTGGATTAGATAATATCTCGTGCCTATACGTAAACTGATTAAAGATCTGTTTATGTACAAGGTAAAGGAAAATAATCAACGGGTGGGTTTACGTTGCGCGAGTGATACATTAGGTAGGAATTAATTGGCTGACTTTTGACTGATTAAAACTTAGGTTGGCTTGGCTTGTATACATCGAATCATAGCAGTGTCTCAATTCCTAACACTTGAGTACAATGCTGATCGTGCTTTCTCCAATTCTCTTCTTGAACAATTGTATATTTTAAATTCAAATCTTTATTTAGGAAAGTGCTTAATTAAAACTCCACCCCAAACTGATACCAAATAAATAATGAATTTTTTATTTTCCATCTCTCATCTACAGTTATACATGACATTTTGGAAATAAAAAAGATCCCTTATACTTTCCATTCACAAGACCATATCTTTCAAACTTTCAGTAATACAAAAGGACTCATACAACTTGACCACTTCTGGCATTAACAAAAGAACTTTTGTAACCCAAGTGAAACAAGAGCCAGCCGACCGCAGAAAACCATCCTCCCCATTTCAAAACAACGACCTTTACGCCTCCCAGTTAATTATATTCGACCTCCGCAAATTATCACCTCTCCTCCCCCGAGAGGAGCCAACCAACCCGTCGCATTTAATTCTCGCACTTCCACAGCGGGTGCGATTTACATCCCTCCCCCGGGACTCTCTCTCTCTCGCGCTCGTGTAATTACAACCCAAGCTCTCTCCACCCGATAAATAAACAATTTGCGCCTTCTTTCATGCAACGAGAGCTCATTATCTCTCCTCGCGGACAACGCGGGCGCGAAAAACATTATTGTCGAAAAGAGCAGCAGCCGCTGAAGCTCGCCTCTCTTTCTTTGTGCGCACGTGTACATAATGCCAGGGTGGGGAGGAAAAAAAAGCTGCGGTCGTTTAAATAAGCCCGAGCGATCCGCGCTAATTCACCGGGACGACGCTTTCTTTTTTGTATACAAGAAAGTAAAGAGAAAGAGAAAGAGTCTTTGGCCTGTGGAGAAGGAGGTGAATGGCAAGGATGTCTCAGGTATAGCGACGACGAGTTGTTAGTGTGAATGTAGCAGCGTCGTAGTGGGGTGTAAGACAAATCGTTAAAATGAAAATGTGCAGGAAGGAACTGATTGGGAGTTGAAACTTGACAATTCATTGAAAGTGTTGAACAATCGACAATGGTCACGATCCATTAGATGATGAGATATGTATATGTAATTAATGATAATGGAACGTTACTAATTGGTAACAATCTGGTTATGCTTTTTTAACAAGTTTGATTTATATTACGTGGGAATACTATACAGGACAAACGTATCGGCAAGTATTACTCTAACACTTTACTAAATTAGTGTAACCTAGTGGGATTGTATGAATTAAAAAATTGTTTATAAGAAACTTAGGAAAAAACACGAGACACAACGAGATTCATTGACACGATAGTTTTATTTAATTATCGATTGATAGTCACTTTATTCGGCTGAATTTTGAAACAATAGCAGCGTTCAGTTTAATAAAGCTTTTCAAAAGTGAGCTTTATACTTGACCCAAGTAGTCTAGGCATGTAGTCACTCTGCTGTGTCTATTTTCGACACCTCCGGAGGGTACACAAGTAGAATAACCGACATTGTTCTACGGATAAAGGCCGTGGACGAGATTCTGAAGTGGGTGGAAAATACTGTCAGAGCTTTCATTTTTTGAGAAATGTACGAAATTACTGGCTCAAGTTTTGTAGTATATAGCATTTCTCAAATTGTCTAATAAGATTCTCATAATTATTAGAATGTCGAAGCTATTTTTTGGTATTTCATTCAAATCTTATTAAAAAATTAGTGGAATAGAAAGTAATTCCTTCCATTTATATTCACCTATCAAATCTCGGCATCCAACTTCAACTACTTTAAACGTCACTGAAAAATAACAAACCTAACCAACCTTCAGAACTGTGCATTCAATACCCTCCAAGCCTAAAACCAACAAGAACAACAACAGCGTCAACGACAACGCGACGACAACAAAAACTCCACCACCTCGAAAACAATCAATTCCACGTCGTCGTCCTCCTCGTTAACGCCAGCCTGTGTGTATACTCACAGGCGCGCGCAGGCGCAATAACCTCTCTCGCGCCAAAATGAAAAGCCGAAACGCGCGCGCGCGCGCACTGATTGCCTCGTATCGCAGGCTCGGTCGAACGTCGAAGAAAGCTATATAACGGCGCCGCGTCTAAAAGCGCGGGAAAATTTTAATAATGGAATGCCGCGCGACTCGAGTAGGGGGCGTTGTACAATGGTTGGTAGTATAGCCGTAGTCGACGCGCGGGCGTTCTTAATCGACCTCTCGCCCGGATAATCGCGATTTCTCGCGCACGCGTGCGCCTAATGATCGGCTTATTTCAATGCCTTATAGGAGGCGGCTGCTACTGCTGCTCTGCGAACGGGCGCAAAAATTAAATCGGTCGAGGCGCGCGAGGTGAAGGGTAATAAGAAGCAATTACGATTGATTGCCGGAGGGGGGCGTTGTAAAGTTCGCCGCCACGGTGATTAATAAATAGTATGCTGGCTTTTGGTTTGATCTTTGAAACTGAGTGGTATTGAAATGTCTCGTGTGTTTGAATGCGTGAATTGATATCTTTTTTTAGAGGTTATGTAACTGCTTTGTGTAGAATACTTTGTCCTAGTGATATGAGCCGCCGCTAGGTGTCGCATAAATTAATTCTTTTTCTTTTTTAAATTTGTCCTTTTAGGAGATTCTAATTAAAGCCAAACAAGCAATTAAGAAAATACAAAATGATTTTTTTTACAAAATGTTATTTTAACTGTTTGTTAAATTAAAGTACTACCGTCAGTGGATCTCTTGACTTGAAAATAAAGTTTTAATTACGATAAAATATAAAAAATAATAATTTAATTTAAGAGGACTTGTACACTGTTTTTGAAAAAACATGAAAAACAAAAAAAGAATGTAGTATCCAAGGAAACAGCTAAAAAGGTCTTATTTAAATCATTGATTTCGCAATTAATACCAGTTAATTTTAGTACATTTATTTTTGCAACATTTTTCAAACCATTACACTCCACTTTAAAAATCATAATTAAGCTATGATTCGCTGTAAAACTAAAGAAAAATACACGTAAATGATTAAACGTGTGTCTAACTACGCACGACACTCGAGGAAGGAAAATATAAACAAATGCTCGCTGACATACTTTTCCCATTTCCATGAGTGCCGCGTGTGCAACGAAGAAGAAAAAAAACGCTGGAAAAGCAGGACATTTCCAACCTGCCCCGTGCGTGTGAGAGGCTTTTCTTTGAACCCGCGAGAACGTCGTTACGAAAATTATTAAAAGATGAAAGGAAGAAAAAAAAATATTTATAAATAACTTTGTATAATTACTTGTAAAACTGTTTTGTTCGTCGCCGGGAAGATAAGAAGGTCGAAGACATTGTTCGTGGAAAATACGGTGCGGCGAGGAAGAGAAGAACGCGTCCGTGTCTTTTTTTTTCTATTTTCCGCGCGCTTAACTTGGAGTGTCGATAAAAGCATTTTTCTCTTTTTCTTAAGGAGCCGAGGAAGAAATTGAGCGTCCCTCAAAGGAGCGTTTATCTCCGATAATTATCTATCATAGGACTTGGAAATTTTCAGATTTTCATCTATAGGACTGGAGGTTGCCAGAGTATAGAAGATGGGTTAAAACAATCTTTGGTAACAAAGTATTTTATAAAGTATAAAGATGAATTATTTCTATTTTAACTACAAATTTTGCACTCGGATTTTCATCTCTATTTTCTACGTATAAAAGAATTTATGTAAAGAAATAATAATTTAAAAATAAACTACTATGTAAACATACTATTGCAGACCTAATTAATGATATTTAGCATCAATAATTCAAGTAAACTTTATGTGCTTGCTCTCCACAAGTACGAACTCTGGACGTGTATAAAAACAAAATCTCGTTGTTGATGTCAGTGTTTTGAAATTTAATTCAAAGCGTTCAAAACCTAGGAAAACGAAATATATGTTACCCCCGAGTTTACGTACATCTAATACATTCAAACTCCAAAATTAAAATTCTCAGCAATTTGCGCCCACCCTTTACCCCGTAAACCAAGATACACTTCATTCAGAAATTTTAATACACAACTTTAACGACTACGACTGGGCCTCACATTCAAACTCGCAAATAAGATTAAACAAACCTTTTCCATCCCGTATATTATACCAAACCATAAAGTCGCCAAAAAATTTTCCACCGGCAATTCGCGGCGGCATTCATCCCCAATCCCACACAGCCGCTCGCGTTATTCACTCGAATATACGAAGTCCCCCTGGCGCATAAACGCCGTTTTTAATACCCGTGCAAAAAGAAAGGCACGAAGACTCTGGCTCGTCGCTTATCGCCGTTTAAGCGGCAACGCGCGCCGGAGGAATACGGGCCGCTTTAATGGGGAATATTCGCGCGGTCGGAGGGAAATTGCGAGGAGGAGATAAAGGCGCGCGAGCGCGGGTTGCTTTTGAAAAATCGTCGTCGTCGTCGTCGCAGTCCTTATCTCGCGACGCTGAAAGAACTCGGTCCGCGTGTTTCTTCTTACCGAAATTACGCGGAGGAGGCGATCGTGGTTCCAAAGAGAGAGTGAGTTTCCTTGTTTCGCGATTTAACGGGGGAAAATTCGGGGATGGTTATCGTGGCTGGATGGATGGTTTTAAATTTCGGAGAGAGTGGTATCGTACTTCCTTCTTGTTTTTCTTTTTCTTCTTCGCTTTTGTTTCCTCCACGGAGTTTTATGAAAAATTGGTGTTGTTTCGCGGACGCGGAAATGAGGGTTTAAGCTAAGGGATCGGATTTTATGTTGGCCATAGCGTTCTTCGTGTTTATTTTTCAAGAATAATGGTGGTAGGAACGCGATAACTTCTTCTAAATTTACTTTTTACGTGGATATAATCTATAATGGAAGGGTAATAGTAATTTTGGTACAATGTTGGTGTAACATTATTGACAAAAATATTGTTTTACAAGCTGGATGTTTATTATTTTCGCATTTTCTGAGGTATTACTTTAAGCTTATTTCACACTTTGAGGAAATTTTAACGACGCAAGAGCTAGAATAGGAATTAAGAGAAGTCACATTCCTGAGGGCAAGATAACCCTGATAATCTAGTTTAATTTTTCATACTTAAAAAAAAGTTTTTTTTTCTTATATCGTTACAATATTTTAATAATATTTTAGCAATATTATGGTACCACTTCAATCTCTATCTCTATATACAATTTTGTAATAATTGTACACAAGCTAAAATATTTCACATCCACCCTAGACCAAACCCACCACACTTCCATTAAGAGAAAAGAAAATTAAAAAAAAAAAAGGATTCCTTCTCGCACAGCATTTTTCCCGTACTCACCCTGCACACCATACACTTACCCATCCATTTCCTACACCCTCCCAACAAAGTCGCCGTCGTGCCTCGCCTGTGCCGCAGTGCGAAATTTCCGTCGTCTCGCAGCCATTCCCTAATTGATACACCGGCAGGCAAAGCGAGCGAGCGAACGACAGACGCAGAGAGAATTGTGGGTCAGTGAAGCGTTTGGAGACCTCGCGCCATTTGCCGCCTAATGGACCGTCGGTGCGTTCCGGACACGCGGCTTCGATAAACATAAATGGCGGGGGGAGAGGGAGGACGAGAGACACACGGTGCTGCGAGGGCTGTAATCTGCACGGTAATTTCTTAACGACGGGGCGAGGAGAGAGATAGGAGGTGCTCTCTATATGCGTGGACGGAAACGTGGTTGGAAAAGTTGTCGAATGTTAAACATACAGAGGGTATGTGTAAAATAAGCGCGTTATTTTTTGTTGTTGTTAAATGTAATCATTATTTTAGCTTACTTGTTCATTTAAATGCGATGTGCGTAATAGCTTCTACGTTGAAGGCTGTGCATCTAACGCGTCTTTAATTAATCACTTATTGTTTAAAGTTTTGTGCGTGTGTATTGATTTGCATAATTTAATCATACTTTTATAGATGAAAATTTCACGTCGCCTTATAACCATTCAATCGCAGACATTCTTAAAAATTGGATAACCAAAATGTGTAATGTTATGTAGTCACTTGTCTCTATTGTCCATACGTCATATATCAGTTGGAGCCTGTCTCTTTACTATGTTGATAGAAATACCCATAAATTCCTAGACGATAGAATTTTTAAGCATATTAATAGAGCATTATTTGAGCATATCGATAAAGGAAGTCTTCCTATATACTTACTTCCGATCTAATACCATTCTCAAGTGATGCGCAAACTCCAAACAGAGCTTTCAGCGAATACCAGCTTATGACAGAGCGCCGAGAGGTTTTACTATACACTGACTTCAGATTTGATAAGCTTAGACATCAAAGCACCACATTAAAGTGCCTGTTTACGAAATCTTCTTATGAAAAACATTCGCTAATACGGTGAAGCACAATACAGTTATTTGCAAAGAAATTCAAAATTCTAACACTTTTAAAATTTCTTCTCGTTCGTTAATTTTTCTCCCCGCGAATGCACCCATATCATCCGCAACAAAAGACCATTTGATTAAAAAACCACAAGCCTACTTCCTTGCCATCATCATTTTCTCCCTACATAACACACCTACACACATCCTCGCGCGTTTTTTCACCACTTATCATCATTTCCATTCATTCACTCTTTCCGATATAAGACGCGCGCGCGCGCAAAGGGAAACTCCCTCCGTTCTCGCCCTAACACACGCGTGTGCAAAGAAAACCCTCCTGTGCTCCGACTCGCGTCACGTCCTCACAAGGGAAAGATACTCTGAATGCACCGTGTAATATATATAGTAAAGTAGACACGAGAGCGTCTCATCTATCGGATATATATACACACACACACTCGCGTCTCTCTAACCCGTTGGGGGTGTGTGCCATACACGCGCGTGCACGAAAGAAAGCGTATATCTCGCTTTTATGCGCGCGCCAGGGTTTCGCGGATTTTCCTCTGCCCTCGCGCTATACTACACCAGTGTACGCCGCGCGAGCGACGAGGGGGGGGCGAGTAGAATCGCTTTGCGCGCTCGCTGCAACAGCAGCAGCTCTCTCCTTTTGTCTCGCGAACTATTGTATTTATATTCGCGGTCGCGCCTTTGTCGCTTCCGCCGCGCGGGATTTCCCTATCCATAGGTTAGGATAGACTCGCGCGAGCGAGTAATTTGGGGGAGAGCCGACGACGACGACGACGACGACTCTAACGACGAGCGGAAACGCTAGCGCGGGGGGGATATAATGACGCCCCCGAATATTCGACACTTTGCGGCGCGGCGCCCCACCCCTCGCGCTATCATTATATTATTGTTATTGTTAGGATTATTATTATTCTTGCGGCAGAGCCCTCTTTTAATCAATTTGCGACAATATCCCTTGATGACGGCTGGCTCGCTCACCCTCCCTTCGCCCGGACTCATTGTGTCGCGAGCTCTACCCTCCTCTCGCGAGAGTAAGAGAGAGGAGACACTTATAGCTGTCGCGCGCGCTGAAACAGAGGGAGAGAGGAGCGAACAATCGCTTTGCGGGATAATGTGTACGTATATATATATGCATATATATGCGTGCGCGCCCTCGGCCGCCCGCCGGCGCTTCTCCCTTTTGCGCGTCTTTATTTTGGCGGAGGTTTTCAGTTGGCCCTCGAGGAAGAAGAATTCGGGAGGAGAGAGAGAGAGAGAGAGAGAGAGAGAGAGAGAGAGAGAGAGAGAGAGAGAGAGAGAGAGAGAGAGAGAGACTAGCATCACTTACTCCAGAGACCATCGTGGAAGTGATGCTAGAGGAAAACTGACTGCGTCCTGAAGTTCCATCACCGCCGTCATGAAGATGCTGCGAGAAGAAGAGCAGCAATGCAGAAAAATGAGGGGATCAGTAATAACGGTGCTCGTTAAAAACACCGAGAGAAGGCGAAAATCTCTTGCCGCTCTTGCCGCCCTCGCAAAGTAATACTTTGAGGTGGACCCGTGAGGACAACGAAAAGCCAATGACGATGAGGTTAGGGTTTTAGTCGGTACGTCCAGTAGAGTCCGACACACGGGTACACAGTATCTGCCGCATAAAGCATGTTCTCCCTTGTTGAAAAAATCACATAGAGCCCCACACATACACAAACCCACATACACACACACATACACACACATACATACACACACATAAAGCATGTTCTCCCTTGTTGAAAAAATCACATAGGGCCCCACACATACACAAACCCACACACACACATACACACACACATACATACACACATACACACGCACGCACGCACGCACGCACCCACATACACGCACACAGCATGCCAACTCTAAAGCAGCAGCAGTCAAGAAGAGTAGCCCTCCTAGCGTCAGTAGTCACATCAATACTGACCTATGGTGTATCCAGTAGGCCGGCAAATGGCGCTGAGAGTTACCAGTGCATTTAGGAACGTGTCCAGATACGCTGCACACATAATCTCAGGGCTACTACCAATCAAGATTCTGGCCGAAGAAGAGAGGAGGATATATCAGCGCAGAAGCCAAGGGCAGTCAGATGCATATTGTTGGAATATGTGAATGCTTCAACACTCAATACGCTGTACGCTAAGATACAATGGTATGCGCCTCTGCTGAGCGACGGCGGATGAAAAACACACATGCGTGTCTCCCCACTCCTGTGTGTATGTATGAGAGTTGCGTGAGACGCGAGAGCAGTGTAGCGCTCTTACTTATTCTTGCTTATTCCGCTCCTGACTGTGATGTAAGACACACGTGCCGACTGGCTTTTGCCAACAATAAACTATCTCTATTATTAACTAAATTGTTCCGTACTTATTTACCACTAATTCCCAACATGGTAGCAGGTGCCTGGTTGGTAAGTGTACATTTTATTATTTGCTATATGGACTTTCGAGTCCTATAGAGATAATGGGGGGCAAATAAAACCAAGTGAGGTTAGAAAGACCACGTGGA